>JADRCC010134547.1:0-11159 GCA_019843855.1 Hylomyscus alleni
CCACTTATCAGAGAGTGCATACCATGTGTGTTCTTTTGTGATTGGGTTACCTCACTCAGGATGATACTCTCCAGATCCATCCATTTCCCTAAGAATTTCATAAATTCATTGTTTTTAATAGCTGAGTAGTACTCCATTGTGTAGATGTACCATAATTTCTGTATCCATTCCTCTGTTGAAGGACATCTGGGTTGTTTCCAGTTTCTGGCTATTATAAATAAGGCTGCTATAAACATGGTGGAGCATGTGTCCTTATTACATGTTGAAGCATCTTCTGGGTATATGCCCAGGAGTGGTATAGCTGGGTCCACCGGTAGAGTTATGTCCAGTTTCCGGAGGAACCGCCAAACTGTTTTCCAGAGTGGTTGTACCAGCTTGCAATCCCACCAGCAATGAAATAGTGTTCCTCTTTCTCCACAACCTCTCCAGCATCTGCTATCACCTGAGTTTTTTATTCTAGCCAATCTGACTGGTGTGAGGTGAAACCTCAGAGTTGTTTTGATTTGCATTTCCCTGATGGCTATCTGATATTTTTCTTGTCTCCTATATGTTCTCACACCTTTATAACTGGCTTATGCTTTTGCTTTGTTTCCCAATTTGGAAGGACATGTAGCCAACTTAATCTTCATATACAGATCCCCTCTTTTACTAAAAATATTTCATTGCATTCTTCTAACATTTCTTTTCCTTACTTATAGGCTCCTAACCATCTTTCAATAATACCATGAGAAGTATGAACATTAACAATGAAACATACCATCTTATTAAAAAATGGAACCTAAATCACATGTGTAGCATACTGGAATGAATTAATATTACTTGTATACGTACTGCTAAACTATAAGACTTTTAAGTTCCCAGGCAAACACTACAGAAACAAGATATTCAACAATCATTTTTGTGGTCTGTGTAGTCAACAAAATGCTCTATCATAACTGTGCTTTGGGCACTGAGTGAGTGAAGAGTACAAGACACACATCAAAAAGTCAACAAATTGATGTTTTAATATCGAAGAAAAATCAACCAAGGACACCTCATTAAAATTACAGTGATGCTGTAGTTAACTGACTGAGCATTTCTAGGCAAAAGATTCTCTCTGCCTTCTCTATAGATAAGGACCCCATTAGCTGTTTCTATTGTATTTAGGCATCTTTATCATGAGATAAACGATAGTGATCAGTTTTGGAAATAGTTTACTTCTTAGGGCACCATGTTTTTCCACTTGGGTTATTTTATTGTTATCCTTTTTCCTTATCAATGAGTCAGGGAGCCTGCCTGACTCCGGTCAGGTGATTTTTGAAAGATATTTTAAGACAAACATTTTTGAGTCTGAGGTGGAAGGAATCTTCAGCTAGTTTCTTGATGAGCTCAAATAGCGCATGGCAAGCTATCAATCTATCACATACATAAAAGGCATTTGATTCTCTGGTGTGTATAGTAGACATGAGACTTGCTGTTATGTAAAGTGGTGATGGCTGTACCCAAAGGAGTCCTTTTCTTTATACTTATAGACCTGCCTAGGTGAGTCACTGAGCTGAGTGATTGTTCTAGTTTGATTGTCTATTGTTGTGATAAAAATCATCACCAGACACAGCTTGGGGAGGAAAGGTCTATTTCATCTAACAGGTTACAGTCCATCATCATGGGAATCCAAAGCAGAAATTCAAAGCAGGGACTTCAAGCACAAAGAAAACACTTACTAGCTTGCTCCTAGGTTCATACCCAGCTACTTTTCTAATATACCATAGGTCCTCCTGCTTGATGTGCCATCTTCTACACTGGGTTCAACTTTAAATGCTAACTAACAATTAAGAAAATGGTACAAAGACATGCCCACAGGCCAGTCTTAGGAAATAAGTTCTTTAGTTGAACATCCCTCTTTCCAGGTGTGTCAAGTTGATAACCAAGTTTAGCCACCAATTTAATGCCATGTATTGGAAATGTGGATTAACAGGAGTCAGAAAACATTCTTTTTTCTCATTAGAGTATTATCAGAGACAGAATATTTTATTTTAAACAGTCACCCTGATATCCTTAAATTTGACAGTCACTGTGAATGTCAGCTAACATCCAATATCAAAACAGACCGAACCTACATAAATATCATCATTTATCAATGTCTATCCTAATATTTTCCTAATATCTATTTTTTGTGACCAATTGGTTGAATGTCTCTATTCACAGTCAGTGAATGATTGAAAGTAGAGACAGAGTCGATCGGTAGTGGTGCGAGCCTTTAATCCCAGCACTTGGGAGGCAGAGGCAGGTGGATTTCTGAGTTCTGAGTTCGAGGCCAGCCTGGTCTACAGAGTGAGTACTAGGACAGCCAAGGCTACACAGAGAAACCCTGTCTCGAAAAAACAAAAACCAAAAATCAACCAACCAACCAAACAAACAAATAAAACAAATAGAGACAGAAACCTGAAACTTACAATTACTTCCCTCCTATAAAGTGTTCAAGTTTGTATGTGAATGTAACATTCTGATTGCCATTTCTCACTACAGGCCAGGTCTAATTTGAGGCCAGGATTGGATCTAGAAATTCATCGGATATTTCCTGCTTTATGGTCTATTGCAAACTGATATAATCTAGTGGTACCATGTTATAGCTCTTTAAGACAAGTAGAATATATACTTTTTGAAGTAAGAAATATTATGCATACAATTGAACATTTTATGGTTGCTTAAAAAACCTATAAAATTTGCAATATGCTTTCTTTTTTATTTGATACTTTCTTTATTTGCATTTCAAATGTTCTCCCCCTTCCAGGTCTCTCCTCTGGAAACCCCCTATTCCATTCCTCCTCCCCCTGCCTCTACGAGGGTGCTCCCCCACCTACCCACAAGGGTGCTCCCCCACCTTCCTACCCTCTCCTACCCTAGCATTTCTCATACATTTCACAGAGCAGGTGAAGCTCAAGAAGAAGGAAGACCAAAGTGTGGGTGCTTCAGTGCTTCTTAGAAGTGGGAACAAAAGACTCACAGGAGGAAATAGGGAGACAAAGTAGGAAGCAGAGACTGATGGAAAGGCCATCCAGAGACTTCCGCACCTGGGGATCCATCCCATACGCAGTTGCAAAACCCAGATGCTGTTGCAGATTCCGGGGAAATGCTTGCTGACAGGAGCCTGATATGGCGGTCTCCTGACAGGCTCTGCCAAGAGCATGCTAGTACAGAGGTGGATGTGCTCAGCTCTCCATCAGTCTGAGTGCTGGATCCCAGAAGGAGGAACCAGAGAAGGGACTGAAGGAACTGAGGGGTTTTGCAGCACCATGGGGGGAGCAACGATGTCAACCAGCCAGATCCCCTGGAACTCCCGGGGGCTGGACCACCAAACAAAAAGTACAGCTGGAGGGATCCATGGCTCCGGCTGAATACGTAGCAGAGGATAACCTTGTCAAAGGGGAGAGAGCCCCTTGGTTCTGTGAAGGCTCGATGCCCCAGTGTAGAGAAATGCTAGGGCAGGGAGATTGGAGTGGGTAGGAGGGTGGGGAGAACACCCTCATAGAAGCAGGGGAAGGGGGATGGGATAGGGGGTTTGGAGGGGGGGTTCCGGGAAAGGGGATAATATTTGAAATGTATATAAAAAATGTCCAATTAAAAGAAAAAAATAGTGAACCCTGTTTTACAATTTTAGCAACCTTGTTTGGTACTGGTACTCAATTATAAAATAACTTCCTTGAAACCACATGGTTTAAGACAATGTTAGTGCCTGCCTATATGGATGGGTGTCAGATAACTGTAGTCACGCCAAACCCCTCTAAGCAGCTTTGCTCACTGATCTTCCCTGAAGCTCACCACGATCTTTCAGGTCCTCTTTAGGACCTGCAGTGGGAAAGGAAGAAGAGATCTGATCCTGTTGTTCTGGGAGAGAACATAAAGAGTTAATCTTAGTCTTGTTTAGCTCCTAAAGTAGCCACAGATACTGGAAACACAGCCCAAGGAAAAATAGAAATCACATATATCCATATATACACTGTATGCACCAGTACTATCTCTAGGGAGGGAGCATGGTGGAGGGGACTAGCCCCGGTGAGGTAGCTTAGCATTCCAAGACAAGGCAGAAGGATAAACACAATTATACTAAGGCTCACTGTTGCATCCTCGGAGGACCTCTGTTAACACCCACTGGTGGCCCACCATATGCTGCCAGAAAATTTGGAAAGTCGCTTGAAATTATCAGATGATTCCAGAGAAATCAGGGTCCCTTTTTATGGTTTTTGTTTCATTAATAAAATATTCACAGGGAAATCAAGAACAATGCCACTAAAGTAGTTTAGAAAATTAAAGAAAACAAACAAAACAACCATAAATAAAACCAAACTCAATGTACGAACGCTGAAAACTTCAGCAACTGCCTAGAGGACAGGAGCAAAGAAAAGTTAAAGAAAAGTGTTTTTTTTTTTTTTTTTGGCCAAGCTATTTGAGATTTGCGTTAAGCTGTGTGGAGGTCAGCTAGCCACATGGGGGACCAGTATTAATATAGCTGGGATAGAAGCTTTAGAGAAAGTTTAAGGAATCCCAAAGTACAAGCTAAAGTATGCTTAGAACAGAGAAAGGAAGAAGAAAAATGAAAACTATTCTTTGGTGAATAAGTCAGAAATGTGGCTAGACTTAAAAATATGGCCTGACTCTACAAACCACTTCTATCATTGTGCTGTAGATGGATGATTAAGACATGTCTAGAAAAATAAATGCCTGTGTCTAGAGATATTTGTGGAAGAAAAATTGTATATTAAATAATATAGATAGAACATCATATATGTAAATGACAGGGTGGCTACACAGAAAGGATGATTGAAATGAGTCGTGCACTAATAGAGAGCCATAGACAACAGTCACACTGGACTTGATTATTAAGGCTTATCATATCATTCTTTTCTTGAGAGTGATGCTTCATTGCATGTCGATGCTTCTCTATTGTTCTAACTTGATTTTCAAGCAAGTACAAGCTTTCTTCCTAGATCAGTTATTCTTCATTAAGTAAGAACTATTAACACTTTATCTACCTGTCTCCAGGTAGATATTTATTTTTCCCTTTATTCTTTATCTGAGCAATTACAAGAGATTGTCATCAGACATCTATCACTGTATCCCCTACCTACTAAAGTCTACAACATCATGGTCTCCAACAACATTGCTCCAAACTTTGTGCACTACTTAGGTATATGGCCATAAGCCATCCCCACTATATATGTTATTTCTTCTCTTGATTACTTTCAAATAGTTACTTGATCATCTCAAAAAGAAATATTTTGTCCATCTTTTTTCTTGTATCTATGATCATAAATGTATTTGCATCTTTAACAGTTAATTATTTCAGAAAATAATGTCAAATTTACCTTTGTCTGTAATCTACTTGATAAGAAAGCAGAAATGATAAGATACCTTCTGGGTTTTGTTTGTTTGTTTGTTTTACTAACACTAAAGTTTTGATTCTCATATTACATATTCATTTTACCATTCTTAGAGTTGTCCACTCTACTTTTCACATGGTCTTATCAAAGCCACATAATCTGAATTATGTGTTACTGCTCCATGTCATGTGGTCTTCTGAAAAACACTCTGCTCTCTTCTCACTCTCTTCTCTAATATAACATTTTGCTTAGTCTTCCTTTAAAATATACTGCATATCTGACCACTTCTCAGCATCTCTATGCTTCTTAGTCTGCTTGACCCCTTTCAATTTCAACGCCCCTTCAATTTCTTTCTTCTATCCTTATTCCCAGTGCATGCTGTTTAATTCAGTTTGTCAAGTGCTCTTTAAAACTGAGAGTGCCTGTGTCAGACTTTTTTGCTCTATATCATGAAATACTACTAAGAGAAAATAAAAATGTATTTTATTTATGACTAAATATTATGCATGGTATGTGCTGCATATTGTATTATAGGTGCTCTTACCTTACCAATAGTGTTCATCTTGTTGAGTCATCACCAAATACAATGATCACCTTGTTATTTCTCTTGTCATTCTTTCATTCTGCTTATTAGTTTAGCTATTTGGTTCCAACTTTACAATTTTACTAAACTGCAGGTTTGTGGGTGATATGGAACAAAGTAGTGTATGAGAAGGTAAAGGACTATCTGCCCTTGATAGTACTGCTGTTTCAATTTAGACATGGTATTATTGTCATTAGCCTTGTTATTACATTATTTACATTTTTGCTGTTATTTCCCAAAAATCACATTTAAAATAAAAGTTTTATATTCAGTGGAGTTATTCTCCCCAATTTCTCAACAGGAGAAAGTTCCTCTAAATCATTTTTACCAACATAATATTCTCCAAAGAAAAGTGAAAAAAATCTGCCAGTAGTCTTTGTGATGGCTACCATTCTCAAATATGAGTCAAAATTTTCAGTTTTTCTAATTTTTAAAATCACAGGTTGTGTATTCCTTTGACCACAATCTACTAATTTCTACAGAATCTTTTTTTTTTCTTCTCAGAATTTTATTTTTCAGGAAAGTTGTTAAATAGTTCTATATCCAGCATAGGTAATTTGGGCCTAAATGTATATACTCAATAGGCATTTCAAAGAGTTAAATACTCAAACAACACTCCACCAAAATGATCATCAGATGGTGGACTTGCTCTAAACATTGATAAATAGTAAATTTTTATGAGGGAAAAAATATTCATTTACTGAATGTTTTGAATACTCTTAGACTTTGGGAGGGAGAGTCAGTTAAGTTTGGATGGAAATATGACCCATTTAGTTAGGTTGTAATTTTTTAAATGTCTTTTTATCAGCTGTAATATTATTAGCTAAAATATCATTCCCACTGGATTAAAGTTTTCATGAAAAAAGAAAATGTGGGGCTGGAGAGATGGCTCAGGGGTTAAGAGCACTGACTGCTCTTCCAGAGGTCCTGAGTTCAATTCCCAGCAACCACATGGTGGCTCACAACAATCTGTAATGGAATCCAATGCCCTCTTCTGGTGTGTCTGAAGACATCAACAGTGTACTCACATACATAAAAATAAAATAATAAAAAAAAGTGTACAGTATTATGGAAGACAAATACATATGAAATACACAGCCATTGTTTTACATAAATTGAACAATGACATACTGATATACTATAGCAATCACTTTTTATGAATTATGTATTTTATGAATGTACATATAAGTGTAAATTAAAACTCAGACTTAGTTGCCTAATACATTTTTCTTGTTATTTTTATTCTAAATTTTTAAAGGAAATAGAATCCTTAAATATCAATATTTTATATTTGATTTACAAAATCAGATATTTTTCAATTTTACAGCTTTTGAATATTGTTGGATCTCATAAAACCTCTATATTTCTTTGAGAACGGTCAACATTATGTAAGAATACACTAAAATATCTTCTGGATTTAGATCAAGTCTTCAAACCCATGAACTTCAGCATCATTTCTCATTGAAAGAAAATAGTCTCTTTACCTCCACTATTAAGGAAGGAAAATAAACCCAGAAGTAAATTCAAGACATTTGCCATAGACTTACATAGGAATCATTTATGATGTTTCTTTAAATTACACTTAATAAAGGAAATACAGACATGCTTGATTTCAAGTTTAGTTGGTTTGATGCAATCTTTGGTTCTTCATGATTAAAATCTTACCAAAGCCCACCCACCAAGGATGAGCAGTCTAGTAATTGTGGTCTCAGTTGGTAAGCTATGCCAATTCCCTGAAAATCATATTATGATAATAAGAGTCAGGCTAACCACATCGAATTCTTTCTCTATCCATAATTACAAAATTAGATTACTATATCTTAAAGCATAGCTTGAGAAACATTTTCTCTGTGGTATATTATTTAAGAATCATGCTTTCTTAAGGTCTCTTTGTAAGCCAAGAAACCCATATGTTATGCATTATAGCATAAAGGGTGGTTAAGGAGGGGGGCGTGTTATTGGTAGACTCCTGTCAAACTTTGAACCACAGTACAGGAATTATATTATATATTACTAGTGATATTTAGTAAGTGAATAGAATATATTGCAGAGTAAATTATACTAAAATAACTGATGAGAGATGATAGTGTGTGCTTGAGAAATATTTTTATTACTCTCTATTTCAAACCTGCCCCTCTCATGAGATAAAGATTTTGATATTACAGGTGAAAGATTTTTAAAATTCTATACCTTCTCTAACGAATTCCTGCTAACTACAGAGGGATAAGGAGAGGAAACAGAACTGACAATTTAGGCAAAAATCTTCTCTGTCCAAATTTGGTAATAAAGACATGCTCTATTTTTCTGTTGTTTATACATTAAGAAAATAGAACAAAAATGTGGATGACTAATAAACTAGGACAGTAATAAATTACTTACGCTCCTTGTTCTCCCACCTTTTATTACACTAGAATTGCCCATTCACCCATTTCATGCTTGAAAGGGGAATGAGCAGATGTGCATAGCAAAGATGTGACTTCCACAAGACACAATGTCTAGGGAGATGGATACATGATATGGGTATCTACTAGGCTTACCCTGTATGGTACTGTTCAATAACAATAATTTACTGAGTTACGTTACTTACTCTCAAACTAGTAGGTACAGGCAGATTTTAGAAAAACAAAGCTATACTAGATAATAAAGAATAAAACGAATACAACTTGGAAGACTGTTCATTCCTGACTTTGTCCGGTTGTCTGGCACTAGGTTTGTTGCCTATTTTTCAGCATAGATATTTTACATTCTGTACATCCACAATGGACTTTTAATGTGAAAGAATAGTTATGTATATTGGAAATTGTGACAACACAGCTAACATTAAGATAGCACATGTGTCCTTAGCTTTGGCATACAGTGACACAGCACTCAGACATTGTACTGAGGAGAGAGAAACTGGAATAAATTATAGTCATCAACCTGAATGCATTGATTCATTCAGGTGATGTCTATTCATCTGCACTAAATTTTCTTTCTAAAGCTTTAGTTCTTCTGTGTATTCCTGAGCAGTGAGATGACGCACTCAAGTCCTCACAAAAGCATTACAGAATGGCTATATCTAGTTACTATTTTCACTTCAAAATGTTTGGTAGACTCATAGTGTAAATTTTTTTCATCCCTATTCTAGGAACTTAGAGCTACAGATCACTTTTAAAATACCAGACTTTATCGTATGATTAGCCATGTTGAAGAAAGTGTTCTAACTATTTATAAGCACTTTATTATGTGACTCTCCAAACCGTGGTGTGGATAGTTTGTTCAGGATGTTCTAATGGGGTGATCAAATGATGCTTTAGCTTTTCACGGGCTGTATAATAAATGAAAGAATCTGGAAGTGGTCAGAAATTTTCATTATACATCTTTTTTCCTTAATTAAATTTATGTATTCACTTTACATATTGATTGCTGCCACATCTCCTGGTCCTCCCTCCCATAGTTCCTCACCTCATTTCCCTTCCCTTCATCTCTGAAAAAGTAGGCCACACCCCCCCCCATATCCTCCACCCTGACACAACAAATCTCTGCAGGACTAGGTGCATGCTCTCCCACTGCAGCCCTACAAGGAAGTCCAACTATAAGAACTTATTCTATAGACAGTCAATAGCTTTAGGGAACACTGTACCCACACTATAGTTGTTTGGGACCCACACGAAGACCAACCAAGCTGCACATCTGCTACATGTATGCTCGGGCAAGTTGTTGCATAGGTCCAGCCTGTGTATGCTCTTTGATCTCTGAGATCCTCAAATGTCCAAGTTAGTTGTCTCTGTTGGTCTTTCTGTGGTGTTCCTTCCATTTCAGGACCCTCACTCCTTCCTCCAGTTCTTTCATTAGAGTCCCCAAGCTCCATCCAATGTTTGACTGTTGGTTTTTGCATATGTCTGACTGGGTGGAATCTCTCAGAGGACAGTACTGATAGACTCCTGTCTGAAGATTAACAGTATCATTAGTAGGGTCAGGTGCATGCCCATGTGGCAAGTATCTAGATGGGAGACTTGTTGCTTGGCCATTCTGACAGTCTGTTCCATCCTCTATCCCTGCATTTCTTATAGACAGGATAATTTGGGGGTCAAAGTTTTGTTACTGGGTTTGTGTCCCAGTGCTCCACTGGGGTTCCTGTCTGGCTAAAAGAGGTGGTCTCTTCAGGTTCCCTATCCTCATTGCTGTGAGTCCCATCTAAGGTTACCCTAATTGATTCTTGCAAACCTCACTATCCCAGATCTCTAGCACATCTTTAAGATGCCCCTTCCCTGCCCACTCCCATCCATCATCAGTTACAGATTTCCATTCATTCTCATGGGCATCTAGCCCTCCTCATCCCCTCTCCCACCCAATTCCCTCCCTCCATTTGCTTGTTGTGACTGTTTTAGTCTACCTTCTAAGTTAGAATCAAGCATTCTTTCTTGGGGCTTCTTTATTATTATTTTTTTAATATTTTTGCATTGTGGGGTGTAGCATGGGTATCCTGTATTTTGTGGCTTATATTGACATATCAATGAGTACATACCATCCATGTCCTTGTGGCACTAGGTTACCTCAATAAGAATGATATTCTCAAATTATATCCATTTGCCTGCAAAACTGATGATGTCATAGTTTTATTAGCTGAAAAGTATTTCATTGGGTAGATATATCACATTTTCCTTATCCATTCTTCAGTTGAGGGATATCTGTGATGTTTCCACTTTTTGGCTATTACAAATAAAGCTGCTATGAAAATAGTTGAGGAAATGTCCCTATGGTATATAATGAAACATTTTGGGGGTATAGGACCAGGAGTAATATAGCTGGGACTTGAGGTATAACTATTCTCAGTTTTTGGAAACAATCAAATTGATTTCCAAAGTAGTTGTACAAGTTTGTACAACAGTCCACAAATAGAGATTTGTTCCCCTTGTTTCACATCCTTGCCAGCATGTGCTATCACTTGACTTAGCTATTCTGACTTTTTAATCTTAGCAATTCTGATGGTTGTAGGATGGAATATGAGTTGTTTTTGTTTGCATTTCCCTGTTAACTATGTGCCTGGTTTAGCTATATACCTAGTATCCCTGATCTCTCTATGACATTTATCATGAAGGGAGAGTTGGATTCTGTAAAAGGCTTTTTTAGCATCTAATGAGATGATCATGTAATTTTTTTTTCTTTCAATTTTCTTACATTGTGGTTTACATTGGTGGTTTTTTTTTTTTTTTTTTTTTTTTTTTTTTTTTTTTTTT
>JADRCC010134551.1:0-15351 GCA_019843855.1 Hylomyscus alleni
CTGAATGGAATTCTGAGTGAGGTAACCTGGTTCCAAAAGGACATCATGGTACATATTTAGTTATAAGTGGATATTAGCCATAAAATGCAGGATACCCATGAAACATTCCATAGATTGACCCAAAGAAACTAAATAATGAGGACGACCCAAGTGAGGTACTTGAATCTCACTTAGAAGTGGGAATACAGTAGCTATAGGAGGCAGATTGAGAGAGGGAACTGGGTAGGAAAGAAGATGGGAAAGGGAATTGGAGGGGAGGCAATGAAAATCAGGTGGGGGCATCTCAAGGATGAGACAGAGACCTGGGATAGGGGAAGCACCCCAGAATCAATGGTCATCACTATAGCTGTGACTGAAAGGATTGAGGATATGTAACCTGAAGAGGCCACCTCCTGTATCTAGGCAGGGACCATAGTGAAGCAATAAGGACACTAACCTACCCACAATACTTTCAAGACAAAATTTACCCTGTCTACAAGAGATACAGAGACAGGGGATGAAGCAGAGACTGAGGGAATGGACAAGCAATAACAGGCCTAACTTGAGACTCATCCCATATGCAAGCATCAATCAATGACATTATTAATGATACTCTGTGATACTTACAGACTGAAGTCTAGCATGCTGTCCTCTCAGAGGCTCCATGCAACAGCTGACTCAAAAGGATGTAGACACCCACATCCAAACAGGATGGAGCTTGGGGGCTCTTATGGAAGAACAGGAGCAGAGTTGGGGAGCTCACCTTGGTGGTATGGATAAAGTAGAGCTGATGGGCAGACTAGCTCTGCCATCACCCAGGCCCAGGTCCTGGGCTCTGAGATGGCCCACTCCAAAATCTATGTCATATGCAAATGGATGTGATGTGCAGAAGGGCTAGTCCTGCTGTTCCAAAGATGAATGATACTCTGTGATGCTTACATACAAAGGGCAACAAGAAGATAATTGGCAGGAGTTCCAGTGAGGATCCAATACTGATGGTATCCAGAAGTCAGAGATCTTGAACCAGACAGATGACTCAATGCAATTTGCTTGTGAAGATGTGTAAACAGAGGGATATACTGTGGAACACACTTTCACATTCTACAGTTTTCATGATGAGATGTTTTCTATGCATTGTTGTTTGTTTGTCTGTTTTTTATTTTACAGGGAGATTGCATGGGGGAATGGGCAGATATGAGAGGATGGGGAGATGAATGGGACTGGGGTTCATGATATAAAACTCACAAAGAATTTATAAAAAGTTTAAGAAAATAAAAAAAACATTTTAAAGAAAAATTTAAAAAATGTATGTTTGAGACAATTTAAGTGCCTTAACATGTAATGGGGAAGACGCTTGCAATGTCTGTGGACCTGTACCACAGCAATCTATTTATTGCCTACTGCTTGATTTGTTCTTAATAAGTTGTTTTTGATATATTTGTAAAACATAGGTGTGGCAGCATATGTTTATATCTCAGCACTGATGTATGGAAAACAGGCATTCATAGATCTCCGGACCTTGCTTGACTGTCTAGCTGAGATGGCGATTTTCAGGTTCTGTAAGAGACATTGTCTCTAAGCATAAGGCAAAGAAGCTATTGAGAAAAGCATCCTGGTATCGACTGCTTGCTTCCACAATTAACTGCATGGTGAAGTACACCTATATACATGTATATATCACACACACACATACACACACTGAGTGTACACATGCACACAATCACAGACACCTCCAATATCCTCTATCTGAATCTGATAATCTATGGCCAATATTCCTCTACAGACTCATTTGATGCTTTATTGTTTCTGCCTGCTATAGACACGTTTCAATAAGTGATACATTTAAAAACATAAAAAATGAAAACCTAAAGGATGTGAAACTTGAAAGCAAGATAAAGATTCTGAGGACTAGAAAGAGAAAAATATGAAACATGCCAGCTGCTGGGGGTTTGGGGTCTTCATGTGTACAAAACAGCCAGAATAAAGTCATTTCTATAGGCAAATGAAAGTGAAAATGTTGTACATAAATCCAAATCTCAGTTCATGAATGAAACAAGTGATGCATCTGAAATTAGACAATAGGAAAAATAACCTCGAACATGTGCTGTCCACTGTTTGGAATGAAGCTTTGAGGAAGCTGTGAAAACTGAGAAGTGGTAAGTTTCAGCTTTAAGAATGAGGAAACAATTCAGGCTATTCTGGATCAGTGAAGCTGAGAATTTTATTAAAAGATTTCCTTCTGGAGTTGAGAGAAATCTGGTAGAAGAAACTCAAAACTGTTAAGGAAACATAAAAACCCTTCATGTGAAATAAGTCTATAAGCTCAAGTCCCCAAATATATGAATGAATCTGAAGTAAAACCAAATAGTCAGTGAAACCAATAATTAGGATTGTTGTATATAAAGTTGTTATTTTAAATTTGGATGGACCTTTTGGGCATGTTATAAAGGGAAAGTGTAGGAGGTAGGATGATGATAGCAGTCTTGTGGCTCTCACCTCATTGCTCTGTGATAATGGAACGATGCAAATGCAAACACACAAAACCTGTACCCACAGTATCTACAGAGGCAAGGGAGTGTACATGCAAATTTACTAGGGCATGCACTACAGAACCTGAGGTCAAACAGAGCTAGCAAAGTAGAGTGTGCTACAAAACAAAACAGAAGAGAACAAAACAATCACAATGACTGTGGTAGGAGTGACACTGAAGTGTACAACCTGCCAACCAGACACTGAGATGTGAGATATACTTTTGAGAGCTTTTTTTATTTGCTCATAATTGGTGATAAAGGAAAATTATTATTCATGTACTCATTAAAATAACTTCCCTCCAACTCTTATAAAAGAAAGCATTTAATTGGGGCTTAATTCCAGTTATAGAGGCTTAGTCCATTATTGTCATAGTAGGAAGCATAGTGGGAAATATGGAGGCATCATAGCAGACATGGTATTGGTTAAGTAGCTGAGGGTTCTACATTCAGATCTCTAGTAGCAGGAAGAGAGAGCTGCTGAGCCTGGCTTGGGCATTTGAAACCTCAAAGCCCACCTCTATTGACACACTTCCTCCAACAAGGCTACACTAGACATCTTATTCCTTCTCAAATAGTGCCACTTCATGATGTCTTTGCCTTCAAATATGAACCTATGGAGATCATTCTTCACATCAACTATTCATTTTCACCTGTGTACAATAAATAACTTGGTTGAAATTTACTAAATGCAGCTCAGTGCCTAGTAAACAGAATATTTATTTTATATCTGCTTTCCTATTGGAAAACCTCTCAAAGAAACAGCAATGGAAAAGAGCATATACAAGATCAGACATTTCCATTAAAATTTAATATTATATGAGTCACAGATTGTGATGCTTCAACTCTTACCAGAAATAATAAAACAAGAATAAAATTAAACTGAACTCTAAGTAAGTTTAAATTGTGAAATATTTGTTACAATATTGTGCAATTTAACATAGTGTATCAAATGTAGGTTGAAAATTAAAATTATGAGGAAGAATAGAAATTGATAAGAGCAATTTTTAGACACTACCAATTTCAGGAACATAAAGTGAATAGAAAATACTATAAATTATAGAATAATGCATCCATATCATTCTCTGATCATGTACTCTGTAATATTTTTTGGCTGTGAAGCCTACAAACTGCAATGACTTATCCTACAAGATACCCCCAATGATGCAATGCTGACACTCTTGGGTGTCAATAACAGCTGTCTAATCAGACTTAAAGTCCACTGAATAAGTGGGACTTTAGACCTGGTGCTATATACCAAGCCACCAATCCAACGCTAGAGAAGTAATGGACCCTAGTGGAGTACTGATTGATGTAATTTTCCAAACATAATATAACTGTACTCTAAATATTTAGACCCACAGATAAGTGTAGGTCTCACCTCCTCAACAATAAAACTTATTATTTGCAGCATATGGAGACTTACAGAAATTTACAACTGATCAA
Source organism: Hylomyscus alleni (assembly GCA_019843855.1). Taxonomy (NCBI): domain Eukaryota; kingdom Metazoa; phylum Chordata; class Mammalia; order Rodentia; family Muridae; genus Hylomyscus; species Hylomyscus alleni. The sequence continues at coordinate 3,954 of JADRCC010134551.1, forward strand.
AATACAGAAAATAAATGACCATGCAATACCCCAACCTAATGGTACATCTGCCACTCATACCTAACCCCAAGGCTCAGGGAACATAACAGAACTGTAGGGAGAAAGTTTCTAAAGTTTGGAAAACCAGAATGACTGCTGTAAGATAGTATCTGCTGGACTTGACCGAGTGACTACAATCATAAAATCTCAATTTACTCCTGGGATGAAATCTCCTTCACCTATGTTGCCATGGCAGATAAAGGATGCTGAGGATGGCATACCCAGTTTTCTCCAGGGATGAACCCTTGGCTTTCCAGTGCCAGCCCTAAACATGTTTACATATGAGCAACACTAACTGGACTCAGAAGCTTGTCAGTGTGTTTGTTTTAATAATAATTAAAGAAGAATAGATTATAAATTTGAGAGGGAGATGGAGGGAAATATTAGAGGGTTGAGAGTAGTGTAAAAGAGCTAAATACACTAATTATGTATGAAATTCTAAAAAAATAAATTAGAAAAAATATTACTCATATTACTTTTGTCCAGAAACATGAAATATTTCCTTGTATCTCATTAGTTCTCTGTGGAAAAGAATGGCAATTAAGGTGGTTTATTGATTTCTTTCACAGTACTGTCTTAATCCTCCTAGAGGATAGAACACTTTTGGCTTAGATTTTTAAAGAGTATAGATAGAAAGAAGAGATTTAAGGCTTTGATCCAAACCCCTTGAACTCAAGACTTCATGATCCTCAGGTTATTAAATGTCCTTCTTTGGAATATCTTTTCCATTTCATATATTCACATGCAGCACATGCCTTCAAGAGAACTTATTCACAAGCACTATAGCCCTCAGTACTTCTCTGTAACTCTGAAGTATTTACATTATATACCAAAATGTCTTGTCTTTGGTAACTAATAATTAGCATTTGTATCTGGATGTGCTACTTGAGGTTAGGGTCCTAAAGAAGACTATACAGCATATAAGAAAGTCACTAGTGGTATTTTGAAATATTTTAGGTCCATTTTTAAGAACAGGAATAAAGGTTGAAGATGAGATGCTACAGATATTTGTTCAGTTATGTGAATAACAAGGGTAACATGAGAATATCTAGCAAGCATGTGAATATCTGAGATGTGAAACATTATCTTAAAAACATAGTGTAGGTTATATCTAGTGATAAAGTACATAGACGTAGGTCATAGGCCCTAGGGAGAACCTAATAATATTCTGTTAAGCGGACACAGAATTAAATTGACTCCAAATCATTATGCTCATAGATTGATGGACCTCTCAAGCCTTATCAGAGAGGCTTCTTCTTGTGGTACAGAGTAGTTAACACAGAGATCTAAAACTAGTTAAAAAATATATGAAACTGGACAATTTTCAGCCCTAATTTGGACACCTATATCACACTACTAAACTCCTACCACCAAATATTAGCAGTCACCTCTGAAGAGAGGCATGGAAAATTTTAAGGGACAAAACCAGTAGCAATAGATGACTGCATCAAACAATGTTTCTAGGACACAATGAACAGTTGAACATATGAATCTAAAGTGAACATGATAACTTGCACATGATTCATGTAATCTCAAGTGAAATAAAATCCCCCAAATAAATAAGGGTGTAGGCATGAAGTGCCTCTACTAGCTGAGCAGATATTGGCAATTGATAGTTGCCTGTTCCTATGCAGTAGTCAGTGTGCCCCATATATTCTCTTCATCCTACAACAGGGCTAGGTAACTGCCAAAGTGTTTGTTCAGGTTAGCCTCTGTGGATGTTTCATGTAAATCGAGTATATGATTACATTAAATATTTTTCTTTTTTTACTTGATTAAAATGTATTTTATAATTTCTCTCCATTTCTGAAGTAGAAATTTCTGGTTTCTTTGGAGACTCAGTTGTGTCATGTGATGTTTTTCTGGAAGTTGTCTTCTGAGAAGATGTTTTTGCTGAAGCAGACATATGGGAGGCTGTTTTGCTAAGAACAGGCATGTGATGTATTTATGGAAGCTGCCTGAAAAGGGGGCATGTGATATTTTACTACAGCAGACTCTTGAGAGAACATGTGATGTTTGGAAAGGGTATAAATATAACCCAACAGACAATGGATGACTCTGTGTAGTATTGGTTCACCTTGCCACTCTTTACTGGCTATTGTTTGTTATGACTTTCTAGAGAGAAACACCACCAAAGAACTTCTGTAAGTGTTCCTTGGGGCAATCATGGTTTCTTCTGGATTGAACTATTATTGCTGATTAGTGAATGATGTTTGAGAGTGAATTGAACAACCACTGCTGATTCATGTGATATCCTGACAACTCAGATTGGATTGGCCTCTTAGAACTATTTCTAAATAGGTCTATATCCTCCTTTGTCCTATAAACCTTCCCTTTCCACTACCACTAGTAGGTGGTGGGCTGGAAAGGAGGATAAAGTATATTTAAGTATACTTATTAAAGTAGGTTTTGAAAAATTAGGCCTACACATTTCTCCATAATTCCTTCCAGACTGCCTTCAAATTTGTGGCCTCTTTTTCTTTATTATTGTTGTATATATAAATGCAACCTGTTGAGTCCATGCATGTTGCTTGCATGAATATGAATTTAGGACTGACTACTTGGAGTTAGATAACCATTTAGAGAATTGATACATTTAAAACACAACTCCTAAAACTAAGTCTCAGGAACACCATGGAAGCTTGGCCAGAAAGATTGTAAGAGCATGAGGATCAGGAAGTCTGATGAAACATTATATCTTTTATGTATGAGTGAAATCTATACCCATGGCATCTCAACAACATTCCTTAAACAAGTCTTAAACAATGACAGCAGCTGACATGTCAAAGGGTTGGGGGAAATCTCACATGACCCCATTGTAGTTCAAGAGGTACAGGCAATTAACAACTGCTGAAGAAAAGGGAATATTTATATATTTTAAGTTTACTTTTTATTTATGGAATTAACCCCATGTCATCTCAAATAGTATGTTTTATATGTTGCCAAATTTCACACTGCCAGCCTTAAGGTGTTATTGAAAAATAAAAGTCATAGATATTTCTGACATGCAACATGTTGTTTTCCCATGTTACATACCTTGTGAAATGACTATATCAAGCTACTATATACTTATCAGACAAAATGCTTATCTTTGTATATGAGAGAAACATTTAAGATCGACTATTCTTTCCAAATGTATACTATGGTATGATTAAATCTAGTTATCATATTGTTCAACTACCCTCCATAAATTATTCATCTTCCTAATCTAAACAAACCTTGCACTTTTGATTCAATATTTTCCTAAGTCTGTATATTCCTAGCAAACACCATTTCATGCAAATGATAGAGTTTCCTGTTTCAGGGCTTAATAGTTTAATGGATAAGAAAAATGTATATGTATATACAAATAGGCTAAGTTCTATCTAAAGATTTAAAGGAATGTGTCTGGCTTCTCAGTCCCCAATCATTTCATGTGCACTGTATATTCCTATTATTGTTTTAGCCTCTCTTGCCTAAACTTACTAGGAATGATTTCTTTTTAAAAATACATTTTACAGTTCTATAAGGTTCTATTTATATCATTGAAGGATGAAATGTTCAGCAATCATAATCATCTGTGGAGCCTGAGAGCTACAGTAAGGACTGGACCATAATGGTGTCCCACTGGTGCAAGAGTTGCACAAATATTATGAGAGAACAAAGCACTTTCTGGTTGTATTTAAGACATTCTCTAAAAGATGGAAGCCTGCTTGGTAATGTTAACTGGCCAAACACCTGTAGCTGGCTAGGCCATAGCCCCAGGGGACTAATACTATTATTCTGGTAAAGGAATGTAGTAATAAACTGCCCCACCATGAAGTTCTTATCTTCATACTCACAGGTTACTGCATCTCTCAATTTTCATCACAGAAGCTTCATTTTGAATAGATGGATATTAATACAGAGATCCTTCTAGAACTATGAAAGCTAGGCAGTAGGGAATGAAGCTTCCAGCCCAGAGCCAGCATGATTTGTTTAAAGATTCTTATAAAACTTGCTGCGAATACTTTTCTTTTTAATCATATGTGATCAATGTGTTTATAATCAAAGCATCTCATGCCCCTCTACTGGATCATTGAGTTAAAGAAATAAGACTTGTATTTTCTATTGGAAAATTAAAGTTTTGCAAAGAAAAATGTAAAAAAAATTCATTTTATGTATTTACATTATGTAAATAATGTATTTATTATTACTATTATTTGTGTGTGTGAGTGTGTGTGTGTGTGTGTGTGTATGTGTGTACATACATGACATCCATATATGACACAGTGGGTATATAAAAATCAGAGGACAGCCTTTATTAGTCAGTTTTCTTCTTCAACCATAGGCTTCATCTAGTCATTGGAGTTGGGTAGTCAGGTGTGTGTACTAAGAACTTTTATCTGCAGAGCAACATCACCAGCCTGTTAGTAAAAACTTGGCATCTTTTTCTGTGACCTGTTTAGTTTTAATGTTTGCTGTCTTTAAATCTTCCTCTACTTGCATTTTTTTTCTGTAGCAGGGTGTACACAGCCTAGCTATATTGCCAGTCATCTATGTGTTCTTAAGATATTGAATAGTGATCATTAGACTAATGAGCATATTGCTATGGTGTTGAGTGTTAAGATAATCAATAGAAACTCGTCATCTTGTTATTTTTCTAGCCAAGACATTAAGTGCCTTAAGTTAAAGGCGGGCACAGTTTGTTCCACCTAAGTTATTACAGAACCAGCAGTTGTTCTTCTGCAGGCACACACTGTAGGGGAGTGTGGACCAATACAGCTACTGGGTTAGGTGACAAATTCTCTGTTATCTCAAAATAGCTTGTTACAATTTCTACTTGAGATTTCTAGAACAGGTTACATTTAAATTGTACCATGATTTTAGTCTTTAAATGCTTCCCCGACATCTTAACTAAATTTGTCAATAGCAGGTGGTACTTGTTTTCGTCTTCAATTCCAAACACTCATATCTTATTCTGGTTATAGAACACTCTGCACCATGCATCCAGTGGAACATTGCAGGATGTGCAGTGACAACTTTTTATGCTCTGCTTTATATTTGGAGACTTTAAAAAAACATTTATATCCCTCCCATGCATGAACTCTTCAGTGACTTTTAGATTGGACTCATCCAGAGATATAGTGGCCTGGCTTAGACACACAAATGGGATGCCTTTTACTCCACTACCTTATAAAAGAAGGGACATCTCAGCACTCTCTTCCCAAAGAAAGGCGTTTCAAAACCAAAACCCCAAAATAACAAAAAATAAATAAATAAACAGTAAAAAATCTCCAAATCAAAACTTTTAATTTCAAGCTTATGCCTTTTTCAAACTTATTTTTTAGGATTCTTAGAGAAGTACATTTTCCCCTCTCTTTAAAGCTTCACTTAACTCCAAAATGACAAGGATCAGTTTATATTTGGTTCTATGGGCCCCATGCCTCCAAGAACCCATGACATTGGAGTCTGAGAACTCTAGTACCTAATGGCACTACTTGTAGTTCCCAGTTATCTGCCCAATTTAAGGTTTTCTCTTGGCTTCTGTGGGTGGAAGTTCCTATGCTGAAACAATCATTTGCACTTCTCTCATTTGCAAATGGAGAGACAGACCAACTCACTTCCCAGCACTTAGACTTTATAAATAATAAATCTATGACCCCAGGCTTCCATATTAACCCAAACACATCATTTCCCCAACCTCTGGAATACATTTGAAATGGCATTAAAATTTTAAGAGGGTTAAAATATTGGTTAGGTGGTAACTACCAGCAAAAGTGCAGATTTTTTTAAAAGTCTTTTTTTTTCAGAAGTGTTCAATAACATTGTCATCGTTGGCTTTGTGGTTTCTATAGAACTTTGTGAGTAAAAACAGCATTGAATATAAACATATTGAAGTCTACCTATTTCATCAGATAGTCATTGATTTTATTTTAAAAAGACAAAATTTTTATGAAATTGACATTGGGTTTAGATAAAAAGTGGTTATTTTGTTGATATAATTTTAACTTAGCTTGACAATATAGTACCATTGATTAACATATTTCTTACTCTAGATTAATTTTTACATATTTTATTTATTTTTATTCTTTGACATTTTATATATGTATATAATTTATCAGGGTCATTTTAAACTCCCCCCATTAACCGATTTCTTTTCCCTCCCATTCCAATTGAACCCTGTTGTCTTCTTAACAAGTTTATCTCTTATTCTCAAGTCATAGTTTAGCTAAGTTCTGTTTTGTTTACAACCTACTGAGTTTAATTAGGGTTTCTTATATGAATATGGGTGGATAGTTATTTACTAAACATGGACAATTTATAGGTGACTATACGATCAAAGAAAATGATTCTACTTCCCCTACCTAGCAACTTTTAACTACACAAGCTTGTCCTGGAAGAATAAGGCCTTATAATACCCACTGCCATTCATGATGAACTACTGATGAGCCCATTTTGTGCAGGTTTTGTCAGATTACTCTTAAATGCAATGAAAGGTATGGTGTGAAACATTCATACTGAAAAGAAGAAATGCAAAATTTATGGTCATCTGTATTAAAAACATAATTCAATCTGATGTAATAAGCTTTTTTATATTGTGGATATGTTTATTTCAGTCTGAAGGAATCCAGACCCAACTTACTGTAAAATATGTGAAGGGTTACTTGACTTCTCTGTGTACTGTTTGCCTAATTAATAGAAAAGGAATAGATGATTTTTCCCTTTTCTCACTCACCTTTCATTTAAAAATACAGTAAGAATTCATGATAGTATATTTCAAACTATTTTCTTATTAAAATTCATTTTATTCTACAAAAAATACTACTTACCAGTAAATAGTAATGCTAAGTAGCCTTATACTGAAATTCAGATTTGGGGATTGTTGTAAATTCTTAAAAGCTCCTCTCGGTCTCCAAGTAGATATACCTAGAGTTGAACAGACAACAAAAGTGTTGCCTTAGACAACTCTAAAAAGGAAAGAATAAAATAATATTATCAGATTGACAGCTTTAGATCAGGACCATCTTAGTCCAAATCAGATACCCTCAGAAGACCCAGAATCCCTGGGTACAACTCAGAGGTAAGAAACTGAAGCCCACCAAGAGTTTGTAACTAGGAAACAGTTATGCTTTAGAAAATACTTAAATGTCTGATTTGTTCATAAAACCATACCCACTTACTCCTTCTTGGTGATACAATAACTGAAGGTGTCAAGAAATCTCCAATCTAAACTGTTTGATTTACTTTCAATTAATTAGTTCAAACATATGCAAAAGATTGGCTTTCTCTGGGCCTATAGGATTATGTTCATATTTTTGTTTCCATTGTAATTCTGAAATGAATTGAGTTTTTGCTTCTCTTCCTGAAAAAAAAAAAAGACAGCTCTTCTGATTACCTACTGAAAATGTTTGTTAACATGCAAACACTAGAAGACATCGCTATAGATGAAAACATTTAAAAACTACTCAACAAAATTAGGACTGGAGCCAGAAATCTTAGCTCTTCTGTGATGTTTTCTCTGTTGTTTCTATGTGACTATTGTAAAATGTGATTTTTCTTTTACAATATGTAAAAAATCCATCATCTTCCAAATTAACATTAGAAAATCAGAAAGACAAGAAATAGTCTACTCATAAAATACAGAGATTTTTTTTGTCCTTTTATCTTTCCTTGCATTGCCAGATGCTTCTGTACAGTGGTATCATGCACAGCTTTTATTTTCATGACAGATGTGCTGAGGATGAAACTTGCTTCCCTCTGTAGTTCACCTGCTGCTGAGACTGCTCTCATTCCTTTATAGACTCTTGTTTGCTCAGACCTAACAGTTATGAGAACTGCCCCCCCTTTTTTTTATTACTTGTGTTACTTAATAAAAATGCTGCAGTGGCTTGCTGTGAACAATTGAGGGATATGCTTCCTTCTAAGAGAGTTTTAATGGCACATATATACTGGAACAGAAATGGACAAGGCCCTCTTAAGAGCAAGGATCATGACATTTACTTTGTTTTATTTTCATAGAACGTCTAGTGTAATGAAGAAACACATAGCAAGAGACTAACAAATCTTTAGTGATTTGGAATGAACATTTTGAGTTGTGTTTCTGATATGAGCTGACAGTGGATTTTTCTGGACACAGCCATCATCCTTCAGGCAGGTTTTTGATGCACAGAGCAATTGTGGAGTTATTTTAATGGTTTCAGACAAACAATGGTGTAGCATAGTTCAATTGCAGATGTCCAGCAATGCAGCCAGTCATATTTTATTATTTAAACAGACATTTACAGCACTATCTCTTAGACACAGTGAGAAGCAAGATGTGTTCCCTGTCTCCAGGGAGCAAACTATTCAATTCTCCAAGTCAGCTACAAGGACATTTTTATACACAAATCTTATAGAAACAACATTTTGATGCAGTTGAACGTATCTTTTATTTCAAAAATTAAAGGCAAATCTTGAACAGTAAATTGATGCCATTGCCTTATTTAGAAAGTATTATTTATAGATTTCTCCCCAAATGTTTGTTTGGCCAGTTTATTGTTCACATAAATGATGTTTACTCTTCCTACACTAATGTGTGTGAGTAGAGCCCACAGGGTGGCAGATGATCTAATATTAACCTTTTCAAAGAAGAGGTAGCCATAGAATATAACATTTCTTTGTAACATGTCTTATAGAATCTCATTTTGAAATATATATGAATGTCTTCACATTTAAAAGTAAGGATACTATAGTCTGAATGTTTGCGTCATGTTCCAGTTCTAATGCCTAAGATGATGATGTTGTGGGGAAGAGCTTTGGGAAACAGAGCTGCCTAGAGAGCAGTATTTTCATGAATGAGACTGGTGTCTTTATAACAGATCCATGAGAACTCCCAGGTCTCTACTATGCAAAATCACAATGAGCAGACAGCTCTCTGTGAACCACAAAGTCAGTCTTTCATTGGCATCTGAATCCGTTAATGCTTTGACCTAGGTCTTCTCAGTCAGGACCACAAGGAATTAGTTTTGGTTCTTCTAGGATGCACAAGTTAAAGTATTCCATAAAGAGTCCCAAAGTAACTAATTCAAAAGTACAGAAATTGGCCTTTAGGTTTTGAAAATTGATAAAAATTCTTGGATAATGATAGTATTTTAGTAGCAGGAGATTGACTACCATTATTATTTTGTTTGCATTTGAACAAATGTTTTGGGGTTGAAGATAAAAAAAATGACAGACATTACCATAACAAACCCATGGTATGTATGCTGATGCTCTGAATTTAAATGATTTGTAATCATAATGTAAACACATGAACATTTAAAGTATTGATATGATTTGCCAGACACTTGGTAGACACTCCACATTTTATTATGGGATTTTGAGTGGAAAAGTGAGAAGTGGAGTTAGAATTGTATTGTTCTGCATATTGAAAATATATTTAGATACTGTTATTTAAAACATCTGTAAGTTGCATCTAAATAAATTGTGGATACTCCAAATGTTCAGAAAAAAATGAATAACATGATGTATTCTCTATAACTCTAGTAGTTATAGAGAACTTTATAGTTATAGAGTACATTATCTTTGTCAAACTTTAAGTACAAACTTGATATCTGTAAATTTAATATCCTCAGGTGCTAGGTACTTTCTGAAACACCAAAGCATGTTTTCTAGACAAGCCGGCATGAGATCTGGTTTAAGAATTAATGTTTAATTCAGCCATTTTAATTTAACAAGTATTTATCAAGCACTTTCTGTTTTTCAAGCAATATTTTCAAAGCCATTAATAGAGTGGTTATTAAGAGAAAGCTTGTCGATCTCAGTTTTTCTTTCCCCTTCATGTCCTGCTACAGCTTCCTATATCAACAAGTTCTGTCAATGGAGATTTGAGTCTAATTGGTGATATAACTAGAAATGACTGAACTTGTTAATAAGTGAGTTTAAGGCACTGTTAGGTGCTATTAGAACACATATGGGACTCAATATTTATTAGTTTTCAAATGCATTAAATAATAACATTGTTTATTAAATTTTTTGAGTTGGTAACTATATATAAAATTATCATTAAATTCACTTAACACTACGATTATTTTAATGAATTATAATTTTAAAATAGTTTTTCAGTGTATACAATAGGGACATCTTAGATTCATTTACTGTGAGTTAGCCTGCTATACAGCCCTGTGAGTTAGACTGCTATACAACCTATTAACAATGAGAAAGCTTACAGTTTTATTGAATGTATATTTTAAGTGACTGTGAAGTCCAGATTTGAAGACTGTGAAAGCTGAGTATTTGTTGGGGTATGGGAAAGGTGGGATGTCAGAGAGGGCTTTGAGAGGAGTGAGCTGGAGCTTTGTGATAGGCCTGTTCTTACAGAATTCTGTTGGTACTTTTAGATGTTCAGGGAGCAGATGTTCCTTTCTTCTTCTCTACCTGCTTCAGGAAACCAAGAAGGTCACAGACATTCCTGTGTCCAATGGCTTTCCTAGGCCTTCATTTTAATTATGTAACACATCAAAGCATCAAGTTTTAACACAAAACATTGTGAACAGTTTGAACTCCTTCAGCCATTTACCCCTTGTGTAGTTAATGAGTTTCTACTATATTCTTAACATGGGGACAACAGCAATAATGAAAACAAATATGAATTTTGGCCCATGAGAATCATAGCATGATCCTTTTCCCTGAATTAGTTTCATAGCATCTTATAGACACTTAGAAAATATCTTCTGGGATTTCAACAAAATATATGATACAAATTATATTAGAAAGATAATTTATGTCTGTGTCTAAAAAGCAATTTTCTGAATATATTGTTTTATTCATCAGTTCAAAGTATGCATATGAGCACATGCATGTGTAGAGAGAGAGAGAAAGAGAGAGAGAGAGAGAGAGAGAGAAATTTGTTATAAGAATCTAGAATAGAATTACTAGTTGTGTGCAGGGAATTTTAAATGAGATTTTCTATGTGCATATGCACCAATAGGTATATACAGCAATACTGAGATTTTATTTTATTCTCAGCTCTATGTCTTCATTTTAATAATTTCCAATAAATATCCCTATTTTTAAATCTATATCTTTTAAAATACTTACTAATAATCTGTTGCCAGTATTAGAATTATTGAAAAATAATTTTTATGAATTGTGTTAATTTGAATCTTCAAAGCAATATAATTGAACATGTTGTATGGGATGTAGTGCAGTTTTTCATACATACATGTGGCACATAATGTTCAAGTCAGGATAATTTGAATTATCATCTTGTCAACTATTTCTTTGTACTAAAAAATTTAGACTGGATACTTTTAGCATAATTGTTCTCTCTCTCTTTCTTTCTTTCTTTCTTTCTTTCTTTCTTTCTTTCTTTCTTTCTTTCTTTCTTTCTTTCTTCCTTCCTTCCTTCCTTCCTTCC
>JADRCC010134552.1:0-16116 GCA_019843855.1 Hylomyscus alleni
CACACACACACACACACACACACACATATGGTACTATACCCCTTCTCTGACATTTTTCCCATCCTAGTTAAGAAATTTCATTTGGAATTCTGCTCTTGGATCATGTGTGATGATTAGGAAATTCATTTCCAAAGAGATTCATTCATTTATCAAACAGGGCTAGTAATATCCTATCTAGTGATCCCTCAGGATACTTGTGGGATTCAAATTAAAATGTAAATGAAGGTCAGACTTCAGTCAAAAGCATTTTTCCTATTTAAGAACAAAAAGTATTTTGCAAATATTTATATTGTACACACTACTGTAGTAAGCACAGGAGTAGAGAAGCATACTTCCTTGCACTTTTGAAGTTCATTAAAAAAAATCATTCATGTAATAGTAAAAACAAAATCTCCATCCTTCATCCTAATAATCAGTGGTGTGTAAATATGAATCACAAGAGATGCTGCTTAAGAGTCAGATATTTATTTGTGGATGTGTTAGTTCCTGTAAATGGACCAATGTCCCATCTTTATGCACAACAGGTTCACATCTGCTTTATGCTCTCAAATGGAGTAATGGCACAGACTGAAATATAGATGTCACAGACAGCCTAGTCAGGGGCCAGAAGTCTGGCGGCCTGTTTTCCTGGAATGGTTTTCCGGGAACAATGCACTCTCCATGATTGCTTCCCTTTAGACAAAATAATTGAATCTAATTCTCTTGTGTCAATGAGAGCACTTGGATTATCCTCTTTATACGGCAGCCCCTCGGGGCTCCAGGGTCTAGTGTTAAACTTTGCCTTTGATTAAGGCTCATCTCTATGCCTAGCAAATTAAAAACTATTATCACAACATATTAGCCAGAGTTTAATGTCCATAATGCTTCTAAAAATAAAACAATGCCCCTTTATAATGGATGCAGAATCTTAGTTGGCCTTGTTATAATATTTATCATCTGTTATATTTTGTACACAACAATACAGCAGGCCAGTACTAAACAAGAGAAAGAGATACAACCACCCCAGGGTTTATAGTGTAGTTGAGAGTAAATTTAAATTTAAAATTCACTCCATTAAAATAATATTCTCCTATGTACATAGGAGGGGATTAGGAAAATGTGAACTTATGGCTGTTTAATTGAAAGTGGAATCTCCTATTTACTATAGCACGGTTCAGTGTAAGGGCAATTAACTAAATGATTCTTTGGGAAAAAATTTTGGGTTTGCTTTCATGTTTATAATTGTCATTTATGGATATCTTTTCATTTTTTTCTCTTAAATAACATTCATGAATTCTGGAAAGATAGAAATTGAATCTAGCAACTATTAATCAAAATAAATTATTTTTGCAACATAGTTTACCTACAAAAATAAAGCTAATTGTGTTCTCTGGGATCACAATTTTGAAAAAAAATCCTCTTTAGAGATAGATTTTGCTCCCTGTTTTGCCCACAACACTTTGGTCATAATGTCAACTTTGGGATTGCCCAAACCCTACCCTCTCCAAAGCTTCAACTTCAAGCATCTGCATCATTGATTGCCAATACTTTTTTCTCCAACTTACTTCCTCTGTTTGTTCAACCCGTCTTTGCTACTCATTTGGAATTTCTGTCTTCTCTGTGTTCTTCAATGCCATAAATCTTGTCTTTCTGTGTGTAGCTTACATTTTACAGTCCATTATTATTGTCACTACCCAGCACATCCTCTTAATATCTTGCTCCCTGTACTCCAGGATCATGGTATAAGCACTATTGTGTCCGCTGCAGAGGTCAAGATCATCCAATTTTTCTCTGTACAAAATGGTCTAAAGACACCAAGCGATTGGACATCTCTGAAATGAAACATTCTCTTGGCTGAGTTCCAAATTGCATTTAAATAAAAATGTTCTATTACATGATGATGCCACACATACGTTCATTTCCAGTGTCTACTGGTGCCCAATAAAGATACATTACATGGCTGATGACTCAATACCTGGTTAGGTACTTTAATTTAGAGGAACCTATGCAAAATAGCATACTAGGCTAGTCTCATTCAGCAACTGTGAACAAGATATTTTCTCTCAAATGATTGGCATGAGGTGATTAGAACTGTTGCTAGTATAAAAAAGGTGGCTAGGAAGAGGAAAAAATGAACTCTTCCTTTAGATGGGGGATGACTAGATGCTACATTCTCTGGTACAAGGTATTTTCCACTTTTCATCTCTTCTCCTAAGGACACAGAGTGCATGCATCTGCTAGTGGGGTTCAGTCTCTTTGGGTGATAGTTTTCTTTAAAAGCTTCTATTTTGTAATCTTCTAGACTTGTAAATAAAATATATTCCCTGTGAGTCATTTCATTGTAAAAGATTACCTTATGGATGTCAAAGTAAATAATTTTGATCTTTTTTTATTTGCTTGTTATATTTCAAGCTTGGTCTATAACTTCTGACCTCAAGTGAATCTCTTGCCTCAGTTTCCCAGTTCTGGCATTTCTAGAACATCAACCAACTGAAATAACCCTTATTAAAGCTAATAAAAATTGATAGATCTTTCTTTACAACTGTTTTAACTTTTGATCATGGGAAATGAGTTTTAAATATCATAATTATTTGACCAATTAATATTTTCTTGTTAATTTTTAAATAATATACACACGGAAATTTTGCAAGAAGGAAGCTACATAAACTCTACTAATTTCATTCAGTATGATATTCAAACATACTGTTTTGCATATATTAATAAAATTAAGAGTATGCTCAATGTTATAGTTTTCAATTATTTCTTTTTGTTTGTTTGTTTCACTAGGAATATAATGGGAAATATACACAAGTAATGGCCATAGTCTTCTCCTGTCTTGCGTATTAGCATTTTTGTGAATTTCAAGCAAATAAGATCTACCACAAAGACAAAGATGAAAATCCAAATGAGTTGGCAACACCAACTTTCCAGATGAGCACCAAGTTACCCCACCCTCCTTACCTCTCCCAAGTCCCCAAACACCCTTAACAGTGACATTCCCCAAAATAAACTATGGAGTTCATAAAATAAATGAAAACAGTGCATCCTACCTTGATACATCAAATGTATTCCAGATCTGTTTGCAAGACAGCTCTTTTAAGAATTCCTCAAACTCTAAGAATAATTATCAGGAAGGAATGAAATTACATACCTGAATACCTGGTATCTTTTTCTCAAACAAAAACTAAGAGAGAAACAAAACAATAACAACAACAAAAAAACCCCAAACAAACAAACAAAAAAAACCAGGAGATTTGCTGTGGATCTAAAATTAATGGTTATTTGGAATCAGAGGTAGAATCTTGTAGAATCAATGGTCACTTCAGAGTAATGTGTTAAGTGACTGATCCTGCTCAGTTCACAGAGCTGGATGTGATTAACAGCCTCATGGCAAATGATTCATTCTTGCCACTGTAAGTCATTTTTAAAGACAAGGAAAGCAGTCCTTCCTATTTCCCTTCAGTTATTATGGCCATTCACAGTAAATCAAGTGACAGAAACTTTGGTTCACATCCAGCTTTGTGGGGAAGATGGAGTCATTGAGTAACTGTCCAGCTCAACAAAAGACTACCTGTCACATTTTCTCACATCAAAGGAACTGCCAGTGTTCCCAGGAACTTGGATTGATAAAAAGTCTTTCCTCAAGAGTGCTGATTGCTCTCATGCATCTTATACAATGGATGGCAATGGATGCAGGGCAATTTTACAAATCAAATCATAGAATAGAAAAGAAGAAAAGTAGGCACTGAAGAACTAACCCAGGCAAGAAGGGTACGTCAGAGGTAACTGAAAATGTGAATGTGATTGTCACTGGGAAGATTTGCAATCGTGTGCTTACGCTGGATCACACACACTTGGCAGAGAAGGCAGGGTGTCTCTTCCCAACCCACTCCAGGAAGATCTTGAAAATAGCTGCTGTGGAGATGACAGGATCCAGCAAAGTCCACTAATCAAATCTTTCCCTTTGTCTCTATAAAAGTAATTCTTGAATGCCTTGGTTGGTTTGAACAAAATAGTACCATCATGGCAAACTGATTTCTAAAATGAATAATAGAAGTAGAGAGTGAGACCCCTGGTTGGGAGCTCCCTAGGGAGGCTGAGGAAATAATGAACACAAGTGAGGGCTTAGATTTGGATAACAGTGGGAGAGAAAATAGGGAGCTCCCTTGAAAGTTGAATGCTAGGTAGACAGTTCTGCAGGCTTTCTTGGGGAAAGCGTAAACCCCCACATGTTGTACAGTCTCCTAGTGTTTATGCTGTTCACACTGTACGTACAAAGGCACACTGGACTGTAGGAAAGTCTCTCTTCATTGATCTGAGATGATGGCCCTGTACCATCTCTGATTAGATGCTGAGACAGTGGTGAGAGGTGCTGCTCTCTACTATATCTGTAGAGTGCATTTAAAGTCACTTCCATTTAAAAAAGAAGATACTCTGATTCTCTCTGAAACTATGGCATGAATCACCATGGAAATAACACCTAGACAGAAGAATTTGCAAGTATATGAAGGATACTGTTTCTTTATGTGATAAGTTTGTTACATATGTCCATATGAATATCAAGTATAGCCTTATTTTACCCATTTTTTGATGAAAAAGCCAGTTAGGTCTATAAGCAGACTGAGGTGGTCAGCTTTGAGACATTTGACTTCTAGAATAATCTAGTTCTTCGGGACGATTGCTGTAACTCATGTCGGTAACACAGAAGCAAGGATCCAGATCATTGATTTTACTGTGTTACTCAATGCGGAGATTAAATTGTTTCTATCAGTGATGATAGTGATAAGAAAATCAAAATTCTCTATAGTTAAGGCATTACCTGATGTGTACACAAACTCTGAACAGGTCTATACCAAGAGACTATGGTTATCTCATTTTTCTAATGGAGAGATGAATCTTAATTAGCCAGTTGCTTGTTACAAAAATCTGTTAGCTTAGATTTAGATATTTTCTGAAGAATATTGGCCTAACCCACAGCATTATGATTGGACATGTGCTTTTGCTTATTAAAGAAACAACTTTAGGGATAGAGTCTTATAATTTTTTTTAATTCTTTAATTATTTGAGATTATAATGATTATAATCTCCCCTTGCCTTGCCTTACCTTGCTTTACCTTTCCTCCTACAAACCTACCCATATGCCTTGGAGCCTTCACGTCATATACAAATTTACAAAACAACAACAACAAAAACAGCTAAAAGTGGTTCAAATGCCTTAACATAGTGTTTTAAACTTTGAAATGAGAGATAAAATCATAGATGTAGGAGTAATAGTTTAATATCTAAGCACAATGTAGCATTGGATACTTGAAGTTTCCAGTCTTGTATGATATCTTGTTAGCATACTGTTATTCTCATGTTCCTTACTCATGGTTTTAAGTCACTTAAAAGGGATGGGGTAGTCACTCTGCCATGTGAATGTGTGATCACGTCCCTTCTCATTATATCAGTCCACATGGATGTACTCCTAACCAAAGCCTCTCAAAGACATGCCTTTGCCTTTAGCTTCTTCCCCCTGGGTTATAGACTCAGGCCACACCCCTATCGTCCATTCCACCTCCTTTATTTCATCCTAATTGAGCCCAGTTCTAGAATCAGATAGGAAGTAGAGTTCCAGACTTGTACTGCTGGATAAAAGCAGATGATGCATAGATAAAATAAACATGATAAATGGTCAAATCATAAAATCTTTACAGCTTGGGAAATTGATCATTTCCTTACAGGAAGTATCCTATAACCATTGGTTTTATAGGAGATGAAAACTGTCATGTTGATATCCAGTCTGCAAGTATCTATTACCAAGATTCATGCGAAATATATCCCATGGGTTGAAGTAGCACTAAGCATGGGGATAAGATATCTATCAGTCAACTGTAGTAGACAGCTCTGCAATACATGTGTGGGACGAGAGCAATAAATTCTTTCCAAAACAGCTCATTGCAGGTTAAAAATATAAAAAACATTTTTCATAAATGTGTTATCTTTTCGTGAATTTTCCAATTTGCTGAGAGATTGCCAAAGCTTAACCACTTAAGATGTGATTTTTAAATCAATAAAGAAAGAAGAAGTCAGCAAAGACGGGGTTAATAGATAATGTTCAACACAAAATGTGATCATGGATAATGGCAAATGATGGGCTCAGGGCTACAGAAGAATGTAGGACCTCCACACACAATAGAATACTTTCTTTCAATATAACCAGGCTACATGACTGCTAAGTAGGGACCCAATCCCATGTCCCAAAATCGCCTACAGCTAAGCACTCAGAAAGTGGTATTGGATTAGACAGGCTAAGAGCAAGCAAATGAATGAGATCGTCTTTTCCCAAGTATAGTAGGAACTGGACAAGCTGGCATTATTTGCAAGAGGGAACGTGTTCTCTGCCAACATGCTAAGCTACGTATCATAGGAATCCTAGTCATACAAGGGGGAAGCACACTACCAAGCTAATGATATCCTTTATAGCCCAACATGTAAAAGCTCTCTTCCTGAAGCGGGCAATGTAGTAAAGGTGCGCTGTGGAGTATCCAAGGAGTCTTTGCCTAGACCACCAGTATGGGAGGCTTCTGAGTCATCTTGTCAGAACAACAGCCATTCTTTGTAATCTCTCCCTGCTGCTTCAGCCGCTGCTGGATAACTGAATTTTTTTATTATTATTAAATTATTCTTCCCTGTCGGTTTCTCTATCAGCAAGAAACATTATGCCTTCTATTCCTCTATTGAGTGTACGGGCCTACCTCAGTCCTCCAGCACAGCTAGACTGGACACACGATGATGAACAGATGAAGAAGTGAAGTAGTTCTGCAAAGAGCAAGTTCTTTAAAACTGCTTCTTGTACTTCACAAAATGTGCCATATATTGCTTATATAGTTAACCTAAAGACAATATTCTATATGAAACACCCTCCTTCAGGTGGAAAATTTATGTAACTCTTTTTTTTTAACCTTTATTTAAAACTTGTGTTTTAAGAACTCTTAGGTATCATTAGGAAAGTACACTATATAGGTTAGATAGTATTTGGAAAGCTTCAAATCATGTCTATCAGGGTTTATTCAGTATCTCCGGCATCTAATGCTATACTGGGAATATAGTGACCTTCATAAATTAGACAATGGGCCATAAGAATAGCTTCATAACATCAGTTAAGAGTATAATGCTCCTTCTAGGTCAGTAAAGCTGAGAAAAAAAAAAACACCACCATTTATCCATCTTTCAGGTACTCAACCCTACTCAAGGTGGTGTCAACTACGGCTAACCTTAGGGTAACCTCTGGTAATTCCATGTTGAAATAAAAAGCAAGTGTGCATCCAACTTGTACGTTATACTGCTACCTCCATAGACTAGACCCATTCCTCCAGACCTTTGCTCAGAATCAGCCTCTGGGCAGGTAATCAACAATGAGGTACTTTGTATTCACTAGTAACGGCCTGGCATTAGCCTGTTCATCATTTCTTCTACCCAGGAGTCATACCTGAAGAACAGTAAACAATACGGTTGAAATTTTATTTAAAAAGAGAGTCAGTCAGCTTCATTTACATCCACAAGGAAAATCCAGTTTTCTTCAAAGCTGGTCTGTCTTCTCATCTAGCAATGTTTTGGACCAATGATTCTAAGCATCATCCATGGAGAAGTCTTGGAAATTTTCTTCAAAGGATAATGATTATGGGTCTCATGCATCCTTGCTAATGGAGCCAGCCGGAGTCTTTATGTTGTAAGTAATAAAAAAACTACCTTTGGGATATCACTGCATGCTGAATGCGAAATAACAGAACAGAATGGCATGGAAATTAAGTCTCAGAATTAGACACTGCCCAGAATCTCTAGAGTATTTGTTTTTGTGATTCTCTGAAGCATTCTGGCAAAACAAAACTTCCTGTAATGGTTAAGATTTGAAAAACAGCAGCCTCATGGTCAAGTCAGCAGGTTGCTTGGCTGTAAGTCATATGGATTAATAGTATGCAGATATATGTTGTGAATAGACAAGAGTCTGTCAGAGTTTTCAGTATTTCTTATGCTTTTTTGAGGCAAGAATCTCATAGATGTCTGTTCATCCTCTGGGAGAAAGACTTGATATTTGGTGGTCCTTATTTGTGGCTGCACATTGGATCCACGAGGGGTGGTTTTAACAGAATTTCCTTTGAGATGCGTCTCCAGAGAGTTCTATCATTTGGTCTAGGTCAGAATTCCAAGGCACTAATGGTCAGCCAGTTTTCTAGGGCTCTGCATCAGGACAGCCAGGGTTGAGAAGCTAAACCTTGTGTGTTCCCAGCCTTGTGCTTTTAAGAGAAGAATATCTTACTTTATTGACCATCAGGTGTGACTGGAGGACCCTGTATTTCTAGATAAAATGGGGATCTCTGAGTAAAGCAAAAGCTATTACTTATTTATTAAAAGAAAAATGAGTTATTTGATAGGATTTCAGTGTACAAGGATCTATATAATTATGGATATAAAACTATTAACTACTCGAAATCCCCAGAAAGAAAACCAGCAACCTGAAATAGATTAAAATGAGATCTACAAAGACTAATTGTCCTGTGTCAATATGGACTTGTGTTGGAGTTGGGAAGGCAAGGGAGCATGGTGAAGCATTATTATTGGCAGCAAAGATTGTATGTCACCATGCATATAGACATAGCTGAAACAGCTCTTCCTCATGGCTTCTCAACAAGGCAGGGCTGGCAAACATTCATTTCCTTGCTTGAGAGGCACACATCCCTGTTCATTGTATAGCTTTGAGCTAGATTGTTCCTGAAAAAAATAAATCCCTTTCACTGCCACCAATAGCACATTTGGTGACCATTATGATAAAATTTATCTATGACAGTTGAGTCATTTAATTCTGTAAACTCAGAAAACACACCCAAACCATTAGAGAGAAGCAAAGAGGCAATTGCCTACTTGGAAAGTTGGAAAAAATAAAGTCCCATTAAAGAGACAAAATTAAAACATCAAGTTTATATGACTGACTTACAATATGAGCTACTTAACTTTTCTTTTAAATTAAATAAACAAAACCTGGTTCTTGTGTTTTTAAGGCCAAGGATTGTTGTTCTGGCATTTGTGGCCTCATTAGGCATAAGTTGCAAAGCTAATTTTTTGTTTGTTTGTCTCTCCTTTGCGCTGTGGAGAACAATTAATATTTCTTCTGCTGTTCTGTGTTTGAAGTAGCAGTGGGGTTATCACCTGAAAATCCATAAATTTTGCCTTAACTACTCTACTGGCCAATGAGTAAGTTGGAAGAAACTTCCAAGAAAATTAAAGGGAAAACCTTGTCAATATTGAATCTAAGCTTTTTTTTGCTAGTTACAAATGAGACCCTTCCTTTTCCCTCAGGCCAAGCACCCATCCCATTTCATATCAAAACACAATCACTACACACAGAGTTTCCTTTTTGTTTACAATCACTACAGCATTGGAATGCTGCTTCTTTGCCAACTTGATCACACAGGTCTGTAGTTTCAGATTATGTAATAGAGTCTGTTAAGTTAAAATTTACCTGTAAGGAAAGAAAAAAGGAATCTACAGGCTAAAGCACGAGTCATGGCAAGCGGTGAGGAACATTTTGAGCCTAGGATCTGTCTCTCAGAGCTGTTCCTTGTATAGGTATTGTTCACTCCCATTCTTACCAAAATTGGAGTGGAAGGGCAATACCTCTTCAGACTTTATCCCAGGACGAGACAGAGAAAATACCACAGTTCAGAGAGTGAGGAAGAAGCCAGGAAATACAAAGCCACCCTTATCCTAGAGTGTCCAGGGCTGGAAACCATGGGAGATGGAAGAAGCTTCCAGCTGGCATTGGCATGTAGATTTATCGCTTGTCATGTTTTCCCTACCCAAGGGTTGTTCTTCTATATGTGGCTAACATGTTCTTAAGAGTAAGGCTCCTTGTGTTAGGTCTTTTGTTTGTTTGTTTGTGTTGTTGTTGTTTTGTATCTAGGGAACAGAGGGATATTAGGTGTACATGGTGGAATGGATAATGGTTAATGTTAGAGAGTCTATCCAAAAGGACGGAAGCATGGGAAGCTGAAGTTAGAAAGGAGGAGTAGACATGGGGGACCAGTGGATTTCATATCAGAGATTCTCCTCCAGCCAACTTACTTCCAAAAATGGACCCTTTAACTTAACTAGGATTGCTTTGATATCACATGAGGAGTTTAGATGAGCCATGATGAGACACACACCTAGAGGTTATTTTAAAGGTCCTTTATGAGAAGAGAATGTCTCCATGGAGAAAGTTAGTGACATTTGGAAGCAGAGATCATACTTGCCTGATATCATAATCCCAGCTCCACAGTGTCTCACAGACTAACAGTAAATACTGCTGATCCTCTGCTCACACAGACCTTCAGAGAATTCTCAGCAGCATCAAAGCTCGCAACAGCTACCACCCACAGAAACGTTAATAGCTGGCAGTTTTCTATTCAGCTCATCTATTTCCACAACTCCCACCCTTGCCTATTTTTCCAAAGTGAACTGTTGCCAAGATAAGAGCACTGAATGTCCTCTAGACATCACTAAATATTTCTCACTCCTCATTTCTAATCCATGAAAAGCAATGAAGCTTCTCAAGAAGCTGAAGTTCTTCTCATTGCCCTGGGTCTTAAGAGAATAGCAAGAAAATGAGGTTCAGAAAGTAAGGGTTGCTTCATCTCTAGCATCATCAGTGTTATATAACACTAACCCAAAAGTTGACATGTGTGAAGGGAATAAAGGGAAGGAATATCCAAGGTGCTAGTTCTCAACCAAAGGACAGAAAATTCTTACCTCTAGGAGACATTAGGCAATGGCCAAGGGTGTCTTTGATTGTAATATTTTGTAGCGATGGGTGTTGTTTACATTCACTGATGACAGGTCACTGATTCTGCTCAACATTCTAAAATATACAAAGCCGTCGCCATGCAAAGAATTATCAAGTCCCAACTATCAGTTCAATCTGTGTCTCTGCTGAGAAGTCTCCGGCATAGGCTACCAAATTCCTTGAGTTGTCTCCCTGAGAGTGAGGTCATGCTGTTCTGTTAAGAGGGAGCTGTGAGCAAATAAGCTCATTATACTTTTCCCTTCAATCCTGAGAGCAACTTAACCTTCCAGCCTGTTCATCCTGCTTCCTTCTTAGATAATCTCTCGAATGAAAAAGGCTGTCAGGTCAAGGTAAGTAGAAACTTGACTTTGGAACAGAAGTTATGAGGCATTAAGGACATCAGAATGCGTCGAAAGAAGGCTGGTGATAGTGTTTCGCAGAACTAAAACTCACCCAGAAGGGTTTGGTAAAAACAGAAAATGATGAGCCTTTCCAGTTTCTGAATCAGTAAGACTGGGCCATACAGAAGCCATGGATGTCAGCACCAAATAACCATACTAATGAAATGCTGTGCTCCTACCTAAGTACTATTTCTCATGGGGTTTATGAATTGAGCAGAGAACCTAGCATTCTATGCATTCAAAAGGGTCCATCCTATAGATAAAGCTAGCAAAAAGAAAAAAAAAGATAAAGTTTGACAAAAGCTTGCAATTACTACTGGCTCTTTAAAATGGTCAGAAACAGGATGGGTTGAAATGGCTGAGTGAGTAGAGGTGCTTGCCACTAAGCTTGGCAATCTGAATTCCATCCCAGGAACCACAGGGTACAAGGAGAAAACTAACTCAGCCAGCATTCCTCTGACCTCCCTAAGTGCACATATGCCACACATATGTTTATATACAGATACTGGCACACACACACACACACACACACGAATTAAGAAAGTTAAAAATAAAAATGTAAGGAACAAATACGTTTCACAGATAAGTGGATTCCACATGGAGTACCAAGTTAGAAAAGTAAGTATTATAAACAGCCAAGGGATTGATTACTATAGTGGTCAAGGAAAACAACACCTTGCAAAACATAACCCCCAAAACACATCTTGACACATGTGAATACCTCTTACAAAAAATATGGAATTGCTATATAATTATATGGAAAATTATAATCAAGTTGCCTGTGTTTATTTATTCTTTTTCTCAATCCTTATGGAAAAGAGAGACTTTCATCCCTTGTACAACCACATATTATCAAAATATCACTTTTCAAGAAAACAATTTCCTGAGCCTAAAATTTTGAGACAGAATATAGCATTGCTCCATATTACAATGATTTCATCAAAATACTTCTCATCATCTTATTCTGGGAAATTAAATAGAATCAAAATTATTTCAACTTCCTGTGTACTACTAAAAATTAGCTAGAATTTTGAGAAGTAAATTAAGCATTGATTTAGGGATTTTTCCGTTTGATATATTTCTAACACTATTCATTTACATTGTGTTTATTATATACCTGAATATGTTTGTATGTATTGGCTCTATATGCTTTGTAAGAATACATAATACTTTGGGCATAAGTATAAATAAATATAAACAAAAACACTTTGGCCATTACTTTCACTGAGCACCTGGAATTTCAGCAGCAGCACTGGAGATGGGCAAGAAGTTGCAATTTTCCCATCTTAATGTCTCTTTTCCATCTAGGGTGGGGACTGTGTATTACGGTTGATTAATTTCCTAACTGTGGTTATTTTTCATAATCTAATTTGACTTATGAAAAGCTGAACACATATGTAATTTAATGAACTTAGACTCTGATGGCAGTGAATCTATTCTTGGAAGATGAATCTATCTATGACTTTTCCCCATCTCAGAATTATCATTTATTATACTCACATTTGTGATAAATACATATGACATAAAACTATCCTCTTGGCTAGATTTCAGATATATAATATAGTGCTGTTCACTGTAGAACAGTGGTATTACTTAAACATTTTAAACATTTACTATGCATGAATTTTGTATTATTCATTGTCTGCGTATAAATTAATAATGTACAAAACCTCAAAGGTAGACTATAGCAACACATGTACTAGAAAAAACAAACATGGTCTCTCCTTGGAAGAGGATAATATATTTACCTGCTGTCGGAAGAGGTCCTGAAAAGTCCACAGAATCCCTGAACTAATGGGTCCTCAGGCTTCACTCTTCTGCTATGGAGCATTTTCTCCATTTCTTTTAATCACTTGCTTTTCCCATTTTCAGCAAGACTGCACACTTGTTTACCTAAGTCATTTGCTCAGGGTAGGGCTGTCTAGGGACAAAGCTCCCTGGGGAATGTAGCTAGGAGACCTAGAGGAGGGAATTTGATGATCCTAGATGGGGAGAAAGAGATGGCAATGGAGACATCAGGCAGCTAAGCAGCAAGAACATGAAATAATATTAGGGAAGAATGGGTTTCCTGTTGCATTTAGGAAAAAAGCGAGAATAATCTATTGTGGGATCTCAGCATTATCTTTTCATTGAAATGATGGCTATGCATCGTTTGTGGCTATGTTTTCCTCTTTAACAGTCTCTGGTTAAATATATTAAATATTAAAGATATCAAACAGTATATTATTGATGTAAAGCACATAATCTTTTCTAGCAAAGTAAGACAAGGAAAATCTACAGAAGGATGCAGAAGCAGTTGAGACAAGAAGACTACCACACTAACTTGAGACATCCTGTATTTAACCCTTTCCTGTCTCCAGCAGCCATCCCAGATATTTGTGACTATAAAGCATAAGAATGGTGAAGCAAACATTTTAAATTTTATAAGGAAAAAAAAACCAGACAGACAAATGTTTTGTTCCTTAATGGATCCTTTACTATTAAATTTCAGGTATGGAGGCTTAAAGGATTTCAAATCAATTTAGCAAGGTACTTTCAGAATCTCATTTTAAAGGAACAGAATATGATGAAAGGAGAGTTCTCATTGTGTCTTTTGTGTATAGGGAAGAAGCCTTCTGTATCTTTCTGCTTTGTAATTATATTGACATGAAAGTCTTTTATATGATTACTAATTATTAGTTTTCACCAATGTTCACAGTTGTTGCTAGATGTTTGTGCAGGATGTGTACTTTCATGCATTTGTGTGTATCTGTGTCCACATGTATGTATTTTTATGTAGGCATGGTATATGTATATGTTTGTGTGTGTCTGTGGTCTACTTGTGTCTTTGAGTGTGTTTGTTTGTCTTTATTTGATATTGCAGTATCTCCCCTTTTACAGACAAAATCACACAGTTCAAAGGCTCTGGATTTGGCTTCTCATTCTTAAATCTAGCTCTTGGCAAAAGTTTGACTAAACTAGAAAGTAAAAGAATTATTTGAGTAAATGACTGTTCAAGGGTGGGAGGAAGAGAGAGAGAGAGAGAGAGAGAGAGAGAGAGAGAGAGAGAGAGAGAGAGAGAGAGAGAGAGAGAGAGAATAGTCTCTCAGAGTCCATTTGGACCAAGAATGCTATACATTCTATCTACTTTACATATTAGTCTTGAAACACCAGAACTATTGCTTCATATTATTGCATAAAGGAGAGTGGTACCTCTGAAGCAAGCATTCTTACTTTCAATATGTCAGATGAGGTCACAGAAATAAGTAACTAGTAATTGACACTGTGGCTGTGTTTTTCATACTGTTGTTTTCTAATTTGTTTATCTCTTTAGTAAGCAGGAAAAATTTTGTTGTGCAAAGTTTACATCAAAGTTTATAACCAGAACATAAACCCAATGGAGGACTTGACTGAACTACTTAGAATGGTATTTTTATTATAGGACTTTGGCAAATGAGTAGAAAAGACATTAAACTAGTTGATAGCAACTAACTAGAAAAAGAAATGGTACTCATTGTAACCTGCACACTTAGTGGAAATAACTAACCTTGGAAGAAAACAATGATACATCAAATCTACCCAAGAAGCAAGGACAAGCTGGCTATTTCTTGAGACAGGGATTGTATATAATACGATAAAGATTTCTGAACAAACGACATTCTAAAAGAAAGAGGATGCAGGCCTTGACTGTCTTTCAAACAAAGCTTCTCAGACCCAGACATTAGGTCATAAAAATTAAGAGTGATTCTGAAATGAGAAATGAGAAGAAGGAGAAGGCGAGGATGAAGAAGAAGATGAAGAAGAAGAAGAAGAAAGAGGAAGAAGAAGAAGAAAAGAAGGAGGAGGAGGAGGAGGAGGAGGAGGAGGAGGAGGAGGAGGGAAAATTCTGTTCTATGACAAACACCAAAGCCATTATAAACAAGCTGGAAGACACTACCTAAATTTAAGAGAGTTAATGCTGAAACATCTGTCAAATGGTATTGAACTAATCTATCCCAACTTTTAAAAAATTGGACACATGTAAGAAGGAAAACCAAAACATCATGCACTGTCAAGTCATGCCCATGCCAAATAAGTTTTAAGTCACCTTTACAGACATAGCTATATATGGAATTCTGTTTACTGCTTAAATATCCTCAGTGGGTTCCTGTTGGCGTACCTCTTGGTTTTCTCTTTAGGCTTTTCTTTGACACTCCTTCTACCATCTTTGTATAGTCTCCTTTGTGTCAATCAAAAAAAAAAGCCAAAAAAAAAACAAAGCAAAGCAAAGAAACAAACAAACAAAACCTCTTGTTCTGTAAAGCCTGCATGCTTCCACCTGAAAGCTCTACACTATTTCCCTCTATTTGTAAGAAAATACTGGTTCCAGGTGAAGCACATCTTCCTCTGAATGGTCCCTTCATATGTGAAATATTTCTTATACCCACTTACTAAGTTAGCATCTATCTTCTCATTTCTATACCCACTGTGCCTCTGATTATTTGTTAAATGTATTTATTTATTCTCTCATAGATTAGACCCTGACTTCAGTTTCCATTTCCTACTCCCCTCAATCCACTCCTTCTCCATTTCCCTTCAGGAATATCAACCAAACATAGCAGATCTGTTTACAATAAGACTACGCACCCTCCCTCATATCAAGGATTGGCAAGGCACCATACTAGGAGGAAAAAAAAGAGTCCCAGAAGCAGGTAAAAGAGTGAGAGACATCTCCCTTCCCACTGTTAGGAGTCCCATAAGAAGACCAAACGACACTACTGTAACATATATGCAGAGAGCCTATATATATGCAGGCTCGCTGGTTTTCAGTTCAGTTCCTGTGAGCCCCTGTGAGCCCTGGTTAATTGATTCTGTAGGTTTTCTTTTTTTTTCTATAACATTTTTTTATTAGATATTTTCTTTATTTACTCATCATATGATATCTCTTTTCCCAGTTTCCCCTCTGGGGAAAAAAAA
>JADRCC010134563.1:0-18812 GCA_019843855.1 Hylomyscus alleni
TCTTTTTTCTTTTTCTTTTTTTTTTTTTTTTTGGTTTTTCGAGACAGGGTTTCTCTGTATAGCCTTGGCTGTCCTGGAACTCACTCTGTAGAGCAGGCTGGCCTCGAACTCAGAGATCCGCCTGCCTCTTCCTCCCAAGTGCTGGGATTAAAGGCGTGCGCCACCACCTCCCGGCTTGAGTTTCTTATATAGTTTGTATATTCGCCCTCTGTGGGATGTAGGGTTAGTGAAGATTTTTTCCGAATCTGTAGGTTGCTGATTTGTCTTATTGACTGTGTCCTTTACCTTACAGAAGCTTTCCAGTTTCATGAGGTCCTATTTATCAACTTTTTTTTGGTGGGGGTCTCAAGACAGTGTTTATTTGTGTAGCCCTGGGTGTTCTGGAACTAACTCTGTAGACCAGGCTAGCCTAGAACTCATAAATTTTCCTGCCTCTGTCTCCCATGTGCTAGGATTAAAGGCATGTGCCACCACTGCCTGGCCTATTTATCAATTCTTGATCTTAGAGCATGAGCCATTGGAGTTCTGTTTAGGAAGTTTCTCCCTGTGCCAAAGAGTTCTAGGATTTTTCCCACTTTTTCTTCTGTTAGATTCAGTGTATCTGTTTTTATATGGAGGTGCTTGATTCACTTGAACTTGAGCTTTGTCCAAGGTTACATATGCAGGTCCATTTTCATTTTTCTACATACAGACAGCCAGTTATATCATTTATTGAAGATGCTTTCTTTTTGTATATTTTTGGCTTCTTTGTGGGTAAGTGTGTGGTTTTATTTCTGAGTCTTCAACTCTATTCCATTAATCAATGTGTCTGCCTCTGTATCAATACCATGCAGGTTTTATCAGTATTGCTCAGTAGTAGAGCTTGAGGTCAGGAATCAGGATTCCACCAGCCATTCTTTTATTGTTAGGAATTGTTTTTTGCTATTCTTGTATTTTTGCCTTTCCAGATGATTGTTTTTTTCCATGTCTTAAAAGAATTGTAAAACAAAACAAACAAGCAAACAAGCCGGATGTGGTGGCACATGTCTAAATCACAGCACTTGGGAGGCAGAGGCAGGCGGATTTCTGAGTTCGAGGCCAGCCTGGTCTACAGAGTGAGTCCAGGACAGCCAGGGCTATACAGAGAAACCCTATCTCGGGAAAAACAAAATCAAAATAAAAAACAAAAACAAAATAAATAACTCTGTTGGGATTTTGATGGGGATTGCATGGAATCTGTAGATTGCCTTTGGGAGAATGGCCATTTTTACTATGTTAGTTCTGCCAATCCATGAGCATGGGAGAGCTCTCCATTTTCTTAGATCTTCTTTGATTTCTTTCTTCCTAGAATTGAAGTTCTTGTCATAAAGATATTTCACTTGTTTGGTTAGAGTTACCAAAGATATTTTATTCTTTTTTTTAAAGATTTTATTTATTTTATGTATGTGAGTACACTGTCGCTGTCTTCAGATACAACAGAAGAGGGCATCAGAACCCATTACAGATAGTTGTAAGCCACCATGTGGTTGCTTGGAATTGAACTCAGGCCCTCTGTAAGAGTAGTCAGTGCTCTTAACCAATGAGCCATCTCTCCAGCCCGATATTTTATATTATTTGTGGCTCTTGTGAAGGGAGTTGTTTCCCTAATTCTTTTCTTTTCTCATCCTGTTTATTCTTTGTATAAAGGAAGGTTACTGATTTATTTGAGTTAATTTTATATCTGGCCACTTTGCTGAAGTTGTTAATCATCTGAAGAAGTTCTCTGGTAGAATTTTTGTGGTCACTTATGTATACTATCACATCATCTGCAAATAGTGATACCTTTATTTCTTTTTTGCCATTTTTGTATCCCCTTGATCTCTTTTTGTTGTCTTATTGTTCTAACCAGCACTTCAAGTACTGTATTGAATAGATATGGGGAGAGTGGACATCCTTGTCTTGTCCCTGATTTTAGTGGGATTGCTTCAAGCATGTCTCCATTTAGTTTGATATTGGCTGTTGGCTTGCAGTAAATTACTTTTATTATGTTTAGGTGTGGACCTTGAATTCCTGATCTCCCCAATACTTTTAACATGAATGGGTATTGTATTTTGTCAAATGCTTTTTCTGCATCTAAGTAGATGATCATGTGATAATTTTCTTTGAGTTTGTTTATGTGGTAGAATATGTTGCTTTATTTTTGTATATTGAACCGACCTTGCATCCCTGGGGTGAAGCCCACTTGATCATGGTGAGAGATGGTTTTAATGTGTTCTTGGCATTCTATTTCCAAGAATTTTATTGAGTATTTTTGCATTGATATTCCTAAGTGAGAATTGGTCTGAATTTCACTTTTCTTTTTGGTTCGGTCTTTTTGTGGTTTAGGTATCAGTGTAATTGTGGCTTCACAGAATGAATTGGGTAGTGTTCCTTTTGTTTCTATTTTATGGAATAGTTTGAAGAGTATTGGTATCAGGTCTTCTTTGAAGGTCTGGTAGTATTCTGCACTGAATCTGTCTGGTCCTGGGCTTTTCTTAGTTGGGAAGTTTTTAATGACTTCTATTCCTTATAGGATATAGATTTGTTTAGATAGTTTACCTGCTCTTGATTTAACTTTAGTATATGGTATCTGTCTAAAAAACTACCCATTTCAGCCAGGCAGTGGTGGTGGTATGCACCTTTAATCGTAGTACTTGGGAGGCAGAGGCCAGCTGGTCTACAGAGTGAGTTCCAGGACAGCCAGTGCTATACAGAGAAACCCTGTCTCAAAAAAACCAAAAAGAAAAAAAAAAGAAACCTCCCATTTCATCTAGATTTTCCAGTTTTGTTGCGTATAGTCTTTTGTAGAAGAATTTGATGAGTTTTTGAATTTCTTCCATTTCTGTTAAGTCTCCCTTTTCATTTCTGATTTTCCTTATTTGGATACTGCCTGTGTGCCCTATAGTCAGTTTGGCTATGGGTTTATCTATTTTGTTGATTCTCTCGAAGAACCAGCTTCTGGTTTTGTTGATTCTTTGTATTGTTCTCTTTGTTTCTACCTGTTTGATTTCCACCTCGTGTTTGACTATTTTCTGCTGTCTCCTCCTCTTGGGTGTGTTTGTTTCTTTTTGTTCTAGAGCTCTTAGGTGTGCTGTTAAGATCTCTCCAGTTTCTTTATCAGGGCACTTAATGCTATGAATTTTCCTCTTAGCTTTGCTTTCATTGTGTCCCATAAGTTTGGGTATGATGTGTCAACATTTTCATTAAATTCCAGGAAGTCTTTAATTTTTTTATTTCTTCCCTGACCAAGTTGTCATTGAATAAAGAGTTGTTCAGTTTCCAAGTGTGGGAGCACTATTATTGTATGGGGTTCAATGTGTGTTTTGAGCTTTAGTAAAGGTTCTTTAATGAATGTGAGGGCCCTTGCATTTGTGGCATGGATGTTGAGAATCAAGACTTTCTCTTGGTGAATTTTCTCTTTGATGACTATGAAATGTCCTTCCTCATTACCCTTGATAACTTTTGGTTGAAAGTCTATTTTATTGGGTATTAGGATGGCAATTCCAGCTTGTTTCTTGGGACCATTTGTTTCGAATACCTTTTTTCCATACTTTTACTCTGAGATTGTGTCTGCCTTTGTTATTGAAGTGTGTTTCTTGAATGTTAGCTTATGTCTTTTTTTTTTTTTTTTTCGAGACAGGGTTTCTCTGTATAGCTCTGGCTGTCCTGGAACTCACTCTGTAGACCAGGCTGGCTTTGAACTCAGAAATCCGCCTGCCTCTGCCTCCCAAGTGCTGGGATTATAGGCATGCGCCACCACCGCTCAGCAGCTTATGTCTTTTTATAGGTGAGTTGTGTCTGTTTAAGAGATTGTTGGTTCCTATTATGTTTGATTTGCAGGCGGCTTTATGTGCTTGTGGTTCTCTCCTTTTGGCTTTGTTGTGAGATGCTTACTATCTTGTCCTTTCTTTGCTGTTGGTACTTTCTTTGTGTTTGAGTTTTTCTTCTAGGATCCTCTGTAGGGCTGGATTTGTAGATTGATAGTGTTTGAATTTGGTTTTGTCCTGGAATATTTTGGTTTCTCCATCTATGTTGATTGAGAGTTTTGCTGGATATGGTAGCCTGGTCTGGCATTTGTGTTCTCTTAGAGTCTGTATGACCTCTGACCAGGCTCTTCTGGCTTTTAGTGTCTTCGTTGAGAACTCTGGTACAATTCTAATAGGTCTACCTTTGTATGTAACTTGACCCCTTTCCCTTGCAGTTTTTAATATTCTTTCTTTGTTCTGTGAGGTTATTGTTTTGATTATTATGTGACAAGAGGGTTTTCTTTTCTGGTCCCATTTATGTGGTGTTCTATAGGCTTCTTGAACCTTTCTAACCATCTCTTTCTTTAGGTTGGGAACATTTTCTTTGATGATTTTGTTGAAGATGTTTTCAGGTTCTTTGATCTGGGAATCTTTGTTCTCCTCTATTTCAATTCTTCTTTGAGTTGGTCTTTTCATTGTGTCTTGAAATTCCTAGATGTTTTGGGTTAGGAGATTTTTATGTTTTGAATTTTGTTTGGCAGTTGTGTTAACCTCTTGTATGATATTGTCTACACCTGAGATTCTCTCTTGTATTCTGATGGTGTTACTTGCATCTGTAATTCCTGACCTCTTTCCTAGGTTTTCCATTTCCAAGTTTTCCTCAATTTGTGTTTTCTTTATTGTTTCTACTTCCACTTTTAGGTCTTGTATTGCTTTATTCAATTCCTTCACCTGCTTGATTTTGTTTTCCTGTATTTTTTTAAGGGATTTATTTGTTTCCCCTTTAAGGGCTTTTACCTGTGTTTTCCTGTATTTCTTTTAGTGAGTTATTTATAATCATCCTTATCTTCATCAGATAGGATTTTATGTCAGCTTCCTGATTTTCAGGTATGTTTGTGTATTCAGGGCTTGCTGTTGTAGAAGAACTGGGTTCTGATGATGCCCACATACATTGACTTCTGTTGCTTATGGTCTTGCACTTGCCTCTCACCATCTGGTTATCCCAGGTGTTTGCTGGTCTGGGAGACTCTGTCTGGAATCTGCCTCTTTTGTCCCTGGGTTGTTTCAGGTCCCCTGGTAGATCCGCAGCCCTGGATGTAACAGACCTCCTGTAGGGCCTTCCAACTGCCCTTCAGAGGGGCAGAGAAGCGGCTGATCTGTTGACCTGGGTGCAGTAGATCTCCTGGGAGGCCTTCAGACTGTTGGGTCTTCAGAGGAGCAGTCAAGCTTTAGTACTGTATGAAGTTGTTCTACGGGGTGGAGTGGGGGCTGTGGACTGTGGTTTCTGTTTCCCTGTGTGCAGCAGAACTCCAGGGAGGTTTTTAGTCTGTTGGGTCCATTACCCTGCATGACACAGAGCTCCCAAGAAGTCTTTAGACTGTGGTGTCCATTGCCCAGTTGCCCTGTGTACAGATGAACTCCTGGGATACCTTCAAGCTATGGTGTCTTCAGGGGAGCAGACAAGCTGGCAGTCAGTTGTTCATTTGCCCTGTGTGCATTGGATCTGCTGGGATGCCTCAGGCTGCGGTGTCAGTTACCCTGATTGTAGTGGATTTCCTTGGATGTCTCAGGTTGTGGTGTCAGATGTCCTGAGTGTAGCAGATCTCCCGAGATACCTCAGAATGTGGTATCTTCAGGGACCAGACTAGTTAGTAGTCTGTCCCAGCAGAAAGGACCAGGTAGAAGGGGAGTGGAATTTGGTGGGCGGGAGTTTTGGAGGGCGATGGGTCCCGAGTCCACTGGTCTCTCAGTGGCAGCTGTGGGACTTCGGGAGAGTTCTTACCAAATGCTCTGAGTGCAGCGGATCTTCTGAGATACTTCAGGATATGGTGTCTTCAGGGGAGCAGACTAGCTTGTAGTCTTGATCCAGGAGAAAAGGGCAACTGACCTCTTATGAGTTCTCCTTTCCTTTTTCACTCCAGACCTACTTCAAGAATAGACGAGCCAGAGAAAGCCGTAAGAAAGGTCAACAACTGCCTGGGGAGATTGGAAATGGACCTCATGGTAGACCTACCTACCCTGAAGATGGTAAAGTTCCTGTTTCTGCTACCAGTACAGATTCTGTGTGCCAGAGACATTTGGATGTCAGCTATCCTCCTCAGTTTAGACCATCGATGAACTCCCCTTACCAGGAATCCAACTTCTCCCTCATTGATCAGCCCTTGGAAGAGATGTGTTTCAGCAAGAGCCACGTTATCGGGGAGCATCAGCGGCAGAAGTGTAGTGAACTTCCCAGAAAACAAGGGCACCTATCTAGCGATAGGTTTGGACTTTCCAATGTTCCTCCTTCTTCTGATGTGCCAACCAGTGCTGATTCTATGTGTGAGATACCCTCGGGATTAAGCTCTCCTCCTCTACTCAGACCTTCACATATTACCCAAAACACAGAATCCACCTTCTCCATGTACCAGACACCATCAGTTGTGAGCCCTCCTCCTGAACTCAGCCCCTTGAGTAATTCCCTAGACCAGATGGCCATCTTCTCCAAAATTGATCAGGCGTGTGAGATCCACCTAAAGAATACAAGGTCTAGGAAGCAAAAGAAGCAGAGGAAACGATGTGGTATAAATGAAGATGCAAGGCCAGGATTCCTCTACCAAGCCTCCCAGTCCTAAAGGCACTGTCTTTCTATTAACTTCTGCCTTTGAGGATATCTTGTCCCAGGGACAGTCTGTTCTCAGTTCTCATTTTCCAGGAAGCCACAGCCCATCAAGTGTGTCCCCAGACTCAGAATCCATATTTTCCACATGGGAGGGAACATCTCATGTCAACTCTCCTCCTCCTAGCTCAAGTATGGTCTCAGACCCAGAATCAAAATTCTCCATTGCTCACACCAATGAAAGTCTCTTATGTGGCCAGGCGTGGTGGCCCATGACTTTAATCCCAGCACTTGGGAGGCAGAGGCAGGCGGATTTCTGAGTTCGAGGCCAGCCTGGTCTACAGAGTGAGCTCCAGGACAGCCAGGGCTATACAGAGAAACCCTGTCTCAAAAAAAAGTCTCTTATGTGAAGCCCTGATACATATATCAATTCCATATGTATACACGCTGTCCCAAGGCCCAGAAGCAAGAGATAGTAATGTAGGTTAATCACCAGTTTCTTACAATATCTACACAACAAGCTGCAGCCCAAGATCCAGCCTTAGCCCAAATTCCACTGTCCAGTACAGCTCTGGCAGCTGGGAATCCAAGGGAGATTTCAGTGCTCAACACACACTCCCAGAAGATGTTCAAGACAGGACTGCCATCCAACGTCAGCTCTTCCTTGAACATCATCTCAGTGACTTGGATGCTGCCTTAGACAAAGTGTCACATTCTGACCTCCCTGAGCATTTCTCAATCCTGGATGTCATTTAAGAACTGTTGATCTAGTGGTTTGAACACTACTGTCTCCATCTCCCAAAGTGTATGGATGAAATTTGCAGACTGATTCTTTGAACACCTGATGTAAAAAAATTTCAAAGAAGATTTTATGATAATCTTTCAGTTAATGTAGTATTATATATTTTCAATATATCCCAAATGTACAGCCATTTACTCAACATGACATTTTGTATTGATTCTCTCATGTTTTTAATATCAGATATCACCTGATCACATGTACTATCCTTTCATGTCCACCCACCCTTGTGTTAACCCTGTCCCCCAAAGAGTTAAAAAAAATAATCAGATGAATTTGTGTTATCTATATTCTCACTGAGCATGGGGACATACTTTTTATGGACTGCTCCATAAATAGAATATATCTCTTCCCCTCCTGCACCCCTTCTACTAGCCATCAGTTGTGGAGTGGTACACTTCAGCATTCCATCCCATTAATGAGTTCTTTTCAAAGTTCATCCTTCATGACTACTATGTTACTTTCTTGGGAGGTAGAGTGAGTTGTCATATGAATAGCAGTTATCACAGAAGCCTTCTGTATACCTCCCTCTCAACTGTGAGTCTGTAGTCATCAATATAACAACAATATTATCCTTCTTACTCTTTATGGTATGGATTATGAGTGTTCACAATGTTTCTTTCAAAGCACACCATAAACACTGACCCTAGGAGCAGAAGAATTATGGCCCTTGATAAGATTCTCAGAGGCATCCAGAATCATAGACACTGAGATGGGCTAAGAGAGAAGCATGGGTCACTCACCTCAATATGGCCTCTGTGCTCCAGCAAGATCTGGTGACACCAGCATGGCTTCAGGCTGCAGTCTAGACCAGCCAACAGTGTTTAGATTCAGGAGATCTCAAGTCGTCCAGGATGTCCTTAACATGCTGACTATCTTCATGCTTCTTCTGGAGTGTTGAGTTTCCAGGTGAGTTAATAAACCTGTCTTCACTATGACTCTCCCTCATCATTTCATGAGTTGCTGCAATCTCCTTTGCATGATTTATATTTTATCTTTAAATTAACAAAGTAATTCTAAGCAAATTCCTAATGTCCTTACAATGTTCCACAACATTGAGAAAATTAAAATCTTGGATGCATGATGGTTCGGTTGCAATGAGCACTTTATGAAGCACCCTATTCTGTGTCTCCCAACTTCCTGGACATCCAGTGCATGGATAGATCACCCACACTGTTCTGGACCTCATGGGCACTTAGAGTCACATGTGTACATACTGCTTTCATATATTCAATAAGAAAGCAAAAGGCTGAGCAGGCCTTTGGCCATATAGAGTGGACCAAGCTGGTTGTGTTTTCCTACACCTTAATCCAAGCACTAAGGAGACAAAGGCAGGGAGATCTCTATAATTTGCAGGCTAGTTTGATCTATATAGTAAGATTTACGAGTGTCAAGGCTATGTGGATAGACCCTGTTTGAATCAGAAAGAAAGGAAAGAAAGGAAGAAAGGGAGAAAGAAAGAACACCAACAAAGAACCAAGGAGTGCCTTCAAATGGGACAGAATGAGGAGAATATATGGGCTGCATATTCTGTAGAGACAATTTTTCCAATGTGATCACCCACCAAATATGCTGCATTTTTCTTTATGGAACATAAATGGACAGTTCCAAATCTCTGTTAGTTTTTCCACTCCCACTGTCACTGTGTATCTGTGCTCAATAAAGATGTATGTTCTTCTGCCAGCTTCCTCACGTGGTTCCTGAGTTCAGTCTGTTGGTTGACTCAAAGCATCCATACCTGCACTGGTCAGTTGGTGGCAGAACCTCCCAAGAAGCAGCCACACCAGGTTCCTGTCAGCAAGTGCCTCTTGACCACAGCAACAGTGTAGGGTTTGTTGTCTGTAGAGAGGATGGATCCCGGGGAAGAGGGGGGGCACAGAGCATTCCCTGGATGGCCCTTCCTTCAGTCTCTGCTCCATTTTTTGTCCCTTTTCTTCCTTTGGACAGGAACGTTTCTTGGTTAAAAACTTTGAGATGGGTGGGTGCACCTATGCCTCGACCGGGGGGCCATGTCTATCTGCTGGAGGTGATCACTACACGTTCTAGCTTTCCCCTTCTCTGCAAATTTCTGCTAAAGTCATCCCCATGAGGTACTGGGGGCCTCTCTTTTCCATGGTGTCTGGGACCCTCCAGTGGCTATCCCCAGTTGCTCATCCCCACGGCTACATATTTTTATTCAGTTTCCTAACCCTCTGTACCTCTCTCCCATCCCTTCCAGTACCTGATACTGCTCCCTTATTTCCTCCTTCTCCTCCTCCTTTCAAGATCCCCCTCGCCCTCTGCCTCTTGCAAATGATACCGCTCCCCCCTAAGGCAGGAGTGAAGCATGCACACCCTGGTCTTCCTTCCTTCTAAGCTCCCTCCATATGGTCTGTGGGTTGAATCTAGGGCATCTTGAGGTTTTGGGCTAATATCCCCGTATTAGTAAGTACATACCATGTGTTTTCTTTTGTGACTGGGTTACCTCCCTCAGGGTGATATTTTCTAGTTCCATCCATTTGCTTGTGAATTTCATGAAGTCATTGTTTTCAGTCACTGAGTAGTACTCCACTGAGTAAATCTACCACATTTTCTGCATCTATTCCTCTTATGAGGGACATCTGGTTTGTTACCAGCTTCTGGTTATTATAAATAAGGCTGATATGAACATAGTGGAGCATGTGTTCTTTATTTTTGTTTTGTTTTGTTTTTTTTCGAGACAGTGTTTCTCTGTATAGCTCTGGCTGTCCTGGAACTCATTCTGTAGACCAGGCTGGCCTCTGCCTCCCAAGTGCTGGGATTAAAGGCGTGCGCCACCACTGCCTGGCTAGAGCATGTGTTCTTTTTACATGTTGGAGCATCTTCTGGGTATATTCCCAGGAGCAGTATAGCTGGGTCTGCATGTACAACTATACTACATCCACTCCAGTTGAGTCTGTGTGACAGCAGCCCAACAGAGGCAAAAAGCTTCAAGGAAGTTATTAGCCTCCTGGAATCCTTTGGCATCTCCTAACTCAGATGTGTTCTAGATTTGTCCTTGCGATAGTTGATCAAAGGTCTCGATTGCTAGGTGTCCCCCAACAAATAATTTACTAATAACTAAGCTAAAATTGGAGGTTGCTTTCTGACTGACCTTCACCAATATTCCAATACCCTAATCTTTGCTGAGTTGAACCTTGGCTTGGAATTTCATAAAGTATGTTACCCATTCAGACTAATTGCCTCCAGCATTGTTAGGAAGGTAGTGAGGGAGGTTGGGCATTGAAGCTTACTGAATAGAAGTTGATAATCCCAGGGCAAGGTCAACTAGAACCTCATTTTCAGTCACTTACAGAGGCTGAGCCACTCCCAGGAATTAAGAAGAATGGGACCCCTGGGGTATATCTCTACTAGCCCAGAAGATTAGCAAAGTTGGACGTTTACTAAGGATGGGCTGGACCTTGAGCCCAGTGAGAGTGAGTATGTGAGTGAGAGAACTGTGCTGCAAGAGAGCTGTGTTGTGAGGCATTCAAGCGTCTACCCTCATGTGGCCCGTAGGCCTCCCTCCTCTGGCCCCCCCACACGGCTGTGCACTCTGGGCCCAGGGGTCGCAGAGCCTGTCCAGAGGAGGCTGCTGTTGCTTTAGACCCATCACCGCCTGATTTTCTTTTTTCTTTTGTACTGTAATAAAGGTCTGATGCCTAATTTTAAGACTATACAATCAGATCCTGCACTTCCTTGTGTTGTGTCTGTCACTTGTTCAATCTCCAACTCCTTGCCTGCCTAATTACCGGGATTCCAATTTCTTCCTCAGGTTGAGGGATCACC
Source organism: Hylomyscus alleni (assembly GCA_019843855.1). Classification (NCBI taxonomy): domain Eukaryota; kingdom Metazoa; phylum Chordata; class Mammalia; order Rodentia; family Muridae; genus Hylomyscus; species Hylomyscus alleni. Next base: position 11,147 of record JADRCC010134563.1, read on the forward strand.
AAGGCTGATCTGGTCTGAGGCACAACTATTTCCAGTTTTCTCAGAAACTGCCAGATTGATTTCTAAAGTGGTTGCAGTCCCACCAATAATGGAGGAGTGTTCCTCTTTCTCCACATCCTTGCTAACATCTGCTGTTACCTGCATTTTTGATCTTAGTCATTCTGATTAGTGTGAGGTGGAATCTCAGAGTCGTTTTGATTTGTATTTTCCTATTGACTAAGGATGATGAACATTTCTTTAAGAACTTCTCATCCATTCAGTATTCCTCGATTGAGAATTCTCTGTTTAGCTCTGTAATTCATTTTTTCCCCTGAGATAGGGTTTCTCCATGTAGCTCTGACTGTCCTGGAACTCACTCTAGACCAGGCTGGCTTCAAACTCAGAAATCTGGCTGCCTCTGCCTACCAAGTGATGGGATTAAAGGCATGAGCCACCACTGGCTGGCTGTAATCCACTTTTTAATAGGGTTATTTGGTTCTCTGGAGTATACCTTCTTGAGTTATTTGGATAGATTGGCAAACATCTTTTCCCAATCTGTGGATTGCCATTTTGTCCTATTGACAGTATACTTTGCCTTACATTAGCTTTGCAATTTTATGAGGTCCCATTTGTCAATTGTTGATCTTAGGGCATAAGTCATTGGTGTGCTGTTCAGGAAAATATCCCCTGTGCCCACGTGTTTGAGGCTTCCCCCCATTTTCTCTTCTATTAATTTCAGTGTTCCTGGTTTTATGTGGAGGTCCTTGATCCTCTTGGACTTGAGCCTTGTACAGGGAGCTAAGAATGGATCAATTTGCATTGTTCTATATGTTGACCTCCAATTGAACCAGCACCATATATTAAAAATGCTGTTGTTTTCCACAGGATGGTTTTAGCTTCTTTGCCAAAGATCAAGTGACCATAGGTGTGTGGGTTCATTTTTGGGTCTTCAATTCTATTCAGTTGATCTACTTGCTTGTCTCTGTACCAATACCATGCAGTTTTTTATCACTATTGCTCTATAGTACAGCTTGAGATACAGCTTGGATCATGGTGATTCCAACAGAATTTCTTTTATTGCTGAGAATAGTTTTCACTATACTAGGTTTTTTGTTATTCCAAATAAATTTTCTTGTTTTTTCAAGACAGGGTTTCTCTGTATAGCCCTGGCTGTCCTGGAACTCACTCTGTAGAACTCAGAAATCTGCCTGCTTCTGCCTCCCATGTGCTGGGATTAAAGGCGTGCGCCACCACCGCCTGGCCCCAAATAAATTTTCAAATTGCTCTTTCTAACTCTATGAAGAATTGTGTTGGAATTTTGATGTTAATCCTGCCAATCCATGAGCGTGGGAGATCTTTCCATCTTTGGAGGTCTTTTTCAATTTTGTTCTTTGGAGACTTGATATTCTTGTCATACAGATCTTTCACTTGTTTGGTTAGAGTCATACCAAGATATTTAATATTATTTGTGACTATTGTGGTTTTTTTTGTTTTGTTTTTTGTTTTTGTTTTTGTTTTTTTGTTTTTCGAGACAGAGTTTCTCTGTATAGCCCTGGCTGTCCTGGAACTCACTCTGTAGACCAGGCTGGCCTCAAACTCAGAAATCCCCCTACCTTTGCCTCCCAAGTGCTGAGATTAAGGGCGTGTGCCACCACTGCCCGGCTTATTTGTGACTATTGTGAAGGGTGTTGTTTTCCTAATTTCTTTCTCAGTCCATTCATCATATGAGTAGAGTAAGGCTACTGATTTGTTAGAGTTAATTTTATATCCAGACACTTTGCTGAAGTTGTTTATCAGCAGTAGAAGCTCTATGGGTAGAATTTTTGTGGTCACTTACATATATTATATTATCATATAATGTGCAAATAGTAATATCTTGACTTTCTCCTTCCCAATTTTTGTCCTTTGATCCCTTTTGTTTTCTAATTGCCTGGCTAGAACTTTAAGTACTATATTGAAGAGATAGGGAGTGAGTGGCCTTGTCTTGTCCCTGATTTTATTGGGATTGCTTTGAGTTTCTTTCTGTTTAGTTTCATGTTGGCTATTGGTTTGCTGTATATTGCTTTTATTATATTTAGATATGGACCTTGAATTCCTGATCTTTCCAAGAATTTTAATGTGAAAGGGTGTTGTATTTTGTCAAATGATTTTTCAGCATCTAATGAGATGATCATGTGGCTTTTTCTTTGAGTTTGTTTATATAGTGGATTACATTAATGGATTTCTGTATATTGAACCATCCCTGCATTTCTGGGATGATGCCTACTTGATCATGGTAAATGATCATTTTGATGTATTCTTGGATTCTTTTTGCAAGAGTTTTATTGAGTATTTTTGCATCAATATTCATAAACAAAATGATCTGAAGTTCTCTTTCTTTGTTGGGTCTTTTTGTGGTTTAGGTATCAGTGTAGCTGTGGCTTCCCTGAAAGAATTGGGTAGTGTTCCTTCTGTTTCTATTTTATGGAATAGGTTGAAGAGTATTGGTATTAACTCTTCTTTGAAGGTCTGACAGAATTCTGCACTAAAACCATCCTACCCTGGGCCTTTTTTGGTTGGGGGACTTCTAATGGCTGCTTCTATTTCCTTGGGAGTCATGGGACTGTTTAGATGGTTTATCTTATCCTGATTTAATTTTGGTACTTGGTATCTGTCTAGAAAATTGTCTAATCCATCGAGATTTTCCAGCTTTGTTGAATATAGGCTATTGTAGTAGAATCTGATGATTTTTTGAATTTCTTCAGTTTCTGTTGTTATGTCTCCTTTTAAATTTCTGATTTTGTTAATTTGAATACTGTCTCTGTGCCCTATAGTTAGTTTGCCTAAGAGTTTGTCTATCTTGTTGATTTTCTCAAAAAAGAGAAACAAACAAACAAACAAACAAAAGCCAAAAAACCCAGCTCCCAGTTTTGTTGATTCTTTGTATAGTTCTCTTTGTTTTTATTTGGTTGATTTCAGCCCTGAGTTCGATTATTTCTTGCTTCCGACTTGTCTTGGTTGTATTTGCTTCTTTTTTGTTCTAGAGCTTTTAGACATGCTGTTAAGCTGTTAGTGTATGATCTTTCCAATTTCCTTATGGAGACACTCAGAGCTATGAGTTTTCCTCTTAGCACTGCTTTCATTGTGTCCCATAAGTTTGGGTATACTGTGCCTTCATTTTCATTAAATTCTAAAAAGTTTTCAATTTCTTTCTATATTCTTCCCTGCCAAAGTTATCATTGAGTAGATAGTTTTTCAGCTTCCACATGTATGTGGGTTTTCTATTGTTATTGTTGTTATTGAGGACAAGCCTTAGTCTGTGGTGGTCTGATAGAATACATGGGTTTAATTCAATGTTCTTTTATCCGTTGATATTTGTTTTTTGTCAGAGTATATGAGAAGGTACCATGAGGTGCTGAGAAGAAGGTACATTCTTTTGTTTTAGGGTGAAATGTTCTGTGGATATCTGTAGAAATGTTAAATCCATTTCATCCATAACTTCTTTTAGTTTCACAGTGTCTCCGTTTAGTTTCTGTTTCCATGATATGTGCAATGGTGAGATTGGGGTGTTGAAATCTCCTACTATTATTGTGTGAAGTTCATTGTGTGCTTTGAGCTTCAGTAATGTTTCTTTTACAAATGTGGGTGCCCTTGTATTTGGAGCAGAAATGTTCAAAACTGAGAGTTCATCTTGATGGATTGTTCCTTTGATGAGTATGTAGTGTCCTTCCCCATTTTTTGATAACTTTTGGTTGAAAGTCTATTGGATATTAGAGTGACTACTTCAGCTTGTTTCTTGGGACCATTTGCTTGGAAAAAATTTTTCCAGCCTTTCACTCTGAGGTAGAGTCTTCTTTTCATTGAGGTGTGTTTCCTGTATGCAGCAAAATGCTGGGTCTTATTTACATATCCAGTCTATTAGCCTATGTCTTTTTATTGGGAAATTGAGTTCAATGATATATGAGATATTAGGGACCAATGATTGTTGCTTTCTGTTATTTTTGTTGTTAGAGTTGGAATTATGTTTGTGTGTTTCTCTTCTTTTGGGTTTGATGTGAAAAGATTAATTTCTTCTTATGTCTTTCTTTCTTTCTTCCTTTCTTTCGTTTTCCTGGTTTTTCAAGACAGGGTTTCTCTGTATAGCCCTGGCAGTCCTGGAACTCACTCTGTAGACCAGGCTGGCCTGGAACTCAGAATTCCACCTTCCTCTGCCTCCCAAGTGCTGGGATTAAAGGCATGTTCCACCACTACCTGGCTCTAATTTCTTCTTTTTCTTGTATGGAGTTTCTTCCCTTGTGTTAGACTTCCTTCTATTATCCTTTGTAGGGCTGGATCAGTGGAATGATATTGTTTAAATTTGGTTTTGTCTTGGAACACTTGGTTTCTCTATTTATGGTAATTGAGAGTTTTGCTGGGAATAGTAGCCTGGGATGGCATTTTTGTTCTGTTAGGGTCTGTATGATATCTTTCAAAAATCTTCTGGCTTTTAGATCTCTGTTGAGAAGTCTGATGTAATTCTGATAGTTCTGTCTTCATATGTAACTTGATCCTTATCCCTTACTGCTTTCAATATTCTTTCTTTGTTCTGTATATTTGGTGTTTTAATTGTTATGTAATGGGAAGAATTTCTTTTCTGGTCCCATGTGTTTGGTGTTCTGTAGGCTCCTTGTATGTTTATGGGCATCTCTTTCTTTAGTTTAGGGAAGTTTTCTTATATATATATTTATTATTATTATTTATGTGTATGAGTACACTGTAGCTGTACAAATGGCTGTGAGCCATTATGTGTTTGGCTGCTGGGAACTGAAATCAGGACCTCTGCCAGCCCGCTCACTCCTGCGTAATTCACTGTAGCTGTCTTCAGATGCATCAGAAGAGGGCATCAGATCTCATCACGGGTGGTTGTGGGCCACAATGTGGTTGCTGGGATCCAAACTCAGGACCTTTGGAAGAGGAGTTAGTGCTCTTACCCGCTGAGGCATCTCGCCAGCCCTTCTATATTTTTGTTGAAGACTTTTGCTGGTCCTTTGAGCAGGGAATTTTTTTTTCTTTTCGAGACAGAGTTTCTCTGTGTAGTTCTGGCTGTCCTGGAACTCACTCTGTAGACCAGGCTGGCTTCAAACTCAGAAATCCACCTGTCTCTACCTCCCAAGTGCTGGGATTAAAGGCGTGTGCCACCACTACCAGGTGAGTGGGGAATTTTTACTTTCTTCTATCCCTGTTTGTGGCAGAGCCTTCCCCTAACAAACAAAGATTTCAAGGAACTAATCACTGGGTGAGTAGGCGGGACTTCCGGGTCAGAGAGAGGAAGAGGGGAGGCAGGAGAAAGATACTTCCTTTTGGACAGGAGAGAGAATGGTGTCACAGTGTAGGTAGCTGGTGGCCCCCAGAGGATTTATAATTAAAACAGCTTACAAAATTAAGATGCTAGTTTCTGTGCACAGCGATCGTGTTGTCTGTTGATTCTAAACTAAGATTGTGTGGTGTTTACTTTCACGTGGTGACTCAGCTGGGTTCCAGAGAAAGGTATGGTGGCAGGGCACCTCAGCCAGCCACGGGAATTTCGAAATGTCGGGCGTGCGTGGCAACAGCCCGCCATAGGAACTTAGAGAGCTGGGTGGAGAGATTTTGGAGCTCTGAGTCAGAGAGTCTGCAGGGCTGAAAACAGGCTGGCCTGTCCGCCCGAGCCTTGCCAACGGTAGTGTGGATTACTTTAAATATTTCAACAGGTGTCACCCAAAACTGGGCACTAGAATCCACTAGAAATATTCTTAGCGTATGAGTTAGTCTGGGTGACTGGAGCGGGGATGAGTCACATGATGACTCAAGGGCAGGGACTTTGAAACAGAAAATGGGCAGTTTCTGCTCTCGGGTTCTTAGGTCTCCTACTGTGACATGTGTAGGCTGCTCTTGCTTCACAGAGAACTGGAGAATGGAAGTCGCCTACTGCTAGTGGCAGATATTGATTGAACTGTGAATTTATAAAGTTGGTATTATTTGCTTCTAGGATAGATTGATACACAGATTTTGTCCAAATCACATGGGGGAAGAACTCGGATAGGGAAAATTAGTCACTGACTCCAAGTAGAGAGCAGTGATAATTGCCTGCTACGAACAGTTAATAAGATAGATGTCTGTGGCTCCATGCAGTGAACATAACAGATAGATGGTATAACATAGTCTGCAGGATCCTCATTCTTTGTTTATGGGCTCTATGAGAGTTTTGGATTAATATCTTGGCATGACAAATTGGTTTAGATTACTTCATTTTTTTTGCACTGTTTATATTATCAAAACGAGTAAGATTATGAGTTTTTTGGTTGTTTTATTATTCCTCTGGAAGAGAAGGCAGGATACAAACTTTCTTGGTTGCTGACTGAAAGGATATGCTGATTTGGGGGAAAGGTTTTGTTTTTGCATTTTTAGAAAAGATGATTAGTGTCTACACATCTTCCAGAGTTATCTGGATCATATTTGATTGAGGCAGACACTCAGAATAAATTCAGGTGAACCAAACAAAAAACATTCTTTGTGCCTTCCCTCACCCGGCATGAATGAAGAGCTGTGATTGGAGGAGAATTTCATCCCAATTAGTCTGAATGCCCTATCAGGCTAATTCAGTCCATACAGATGTCTTGATGATACCAAAATTTGTTTGAGATTTGTATATTACAGTTTTGATGAATTACTTCATCAGACATGCTGAACTGACCTGCTTGAACTCCTGATCTAATGGACTTTCCATGGGTTCAGGCAGGTCACAGACATCATCAGAGACTATAACAATCATTGTTGTGGCCTTCTTAAGGCCAACTAACTTATGCATTTTCCCCACTCACATCTACCTTTAAGATATCTCAACGCCCATATTCCGGAAGTATTAGGAAGAGTTGTCATCCCAGATCCCTGGTCATCCCAGGTGGTTATTCTAAGGTTGTCTTTCTGGGGAATTTAGTAATGATCAAAATTTAACAGGATATAGGTAGAGTTGATTGTGTAGCCATAATCTCACTTGGTAGCAATCTTTTAAGTTGCAGAATGAGGGTTTTCAGTGGTATAAATAGTACAAGGCTTGGATCCAGTCCTTCTATAATGCCATTACAAACTGATCTGAGGTGATGAAGCCTATGAGTTAAAGACCAGATAGCAAATTCTTGGCTCTGAGTTAATTGCTAGGGTGTTTGCAAGATATTTTGTTTAGAAATAGCTGAGAGTAGTTCATGGACAACAGTCCAGATTACTTTACATAGATAATATGGTTTTCAAAAATGTCAGAAATCCACAGAATGTGACATTTAATGTTATTGTTTATTCGTTTGTTGTTGAGACATATCTGCTCCTGACAGCGTCTCTTTCTTGAATTCAAAAGAAGGAACTGAGCATCACTGGGGCTGCTCCTGTTGTGGTGAGGCAGCCACTCGGCAAGAATTGCTTCAATTCTTCTACAAACCCGCACTGTTCATAAGAGGACACTAGTTACAGGATAGGACAGGATGAGACAGTTACAGGATGAGACAGAATAAGCTAGTCCTCAGTATTTCCTGTCTCAAAGATCCGTCAGATGATTCTGGGACAGAAAGCTGAAGACTAATGCTCCAACTTTCTGACATACAGGGGCTGTATAGGTAGGCAGCTGTCTCTACAACTCGTCTCAGTTCTGGAAGCTGTGTTAGCCTTCCTATATTTTCAGATACTATTGGTCGCTTTC
>JADRCC010134575.1:0-14010 GCA_019843855.1 Hylomyscus alleni
CACACACACACACACACACACACACACACACACACACACATACACACATGTATGTTTTTATATATCCATCCCTTGGAAGTTTTCATTGGAATATTCAATAATGATACATCGTCTTGTACTTTTTGGAAATTCAAATAGAGTTGAACTGAAACATTCATTTGAACTCTATGTAAAAAATGCAACTATTAATCAGATTGATTTCCCCAATGGAAAGTAATTTTCAAAGTTATTTTCAGCCTGTGAAGTTCTAAATCTAGTTCAACCTTTTCAAGATAATATATTTTATGAACTTTTGGAAGGTTTAAAGCATTGCCTAACTTAGATATAAGTATTTATGAATGTAGTCCATCTATCTATTGAAGGAAATCTTATGGGTTTTCTACCTAGAATTGCATTAGGAATTAAAGAGTACACATGTCTCCATTTTTTATATGCTGTCTAAAATTCTATGTTTCATTGCAGTGTAAAAAAAAATAGTAATAATACCTTTCCAGGAACAACACAAAATAATGAGTTTGACTGTAGCAGCGCAGAAACTGGAGAGACATTAAAGCAGCTGACCATGGTGAGGAACATGGTAGGATACATCATCAGGCATGTATGACTGGTGGATATCTTTTTTTTAAACATTCTTGTTTGGGTTTTTTTTTTGTTTTATTTTATTTTGTTTTGTTTTGTTTGTTTTTGATTTTGTTCTTTGTTTATTTCAGATGTGAGTTTTGACAAAACTATACTATTTTTCCAACTTAGGGTGATAATTATTGCAAAAAAATTGTGAGGTTTTAATGTGTGATTATAGAGTAAAGGTTGGATGTTGCTACTCACAAACATTAGAATAAACAAAGTATGTAATTCAAAGTTTGCCAGTGGATCCTAAAGTGATTTTTTTTTGTAATTGCTCTTTTCTAAATTCAATTGTCTCAAAAAAACCAAAAATTTCCAAGGATGTATATATTATGCTTCTTATTTTTATCTATTATTTGTTCCAATTATGAGTTCTCTTGTATGTGTGTGTGTGCATGTGTATGTGTGTATGTATGTGCACATACATGTATATATAGAGAAGAGATATTGATGCTAGCTATCTTTCTCTAACAGAGTTCACCTTGTGTTTGAGACATTCACTCACTGAACCTTCGGCTCATCAGTTTGGCTTATTTGGCTGCCAGCAAACTCTAGGGACCTGCCTGCCTCTGCCCTCCCAGCACTGGTGTTAGAAAGCTCTTTATGTGGATTCCAGGGCTCTGACCTCTGCTTCTCAGCCGTGTGTTTCAGGCACTTTACTGACTGACCAATCTCTCAACTCCATGAATAACTACCTTTATAATAAAATGTATAACATAAACTATGTTACATCATCAAAAATAGTCAATTGTTTATTATGCATATACATTTAGGGAGGAGTTTCTTTAGTTTGTCTATACCTTTTAGGCTCTTGTTAGTAATAATATTACCAATTATAAAATCATCATGGTATAATTTAATGTAGTTTTATATGTACTGTTTCCCATTCTTATCAAGAGCGCCTTATAGTCAGTAACCCTAATTAGGAAAGTTCAAATCCTAGTAGCATGAGCTCCATAGATCACCAGGGAACTCTTCTCAGAGTCCCAAGGTTTCTCTGTACCTTATTATAACAGGAGGTTTTATAAACATATAGCTCACTATAGATACCTAGCCTCCTCAACATTTCTAAAACACATTGTTTTCATGTGGTCCAAATATGGTTTATTCATTATAGAGATTATATAGTTTCATGTAGAAATACTTAGCATCATACTTCCGGGGATTACCTGACTAAAGTGTCTTTTTTGAGTGCTCAGTCATTTTTTTATTGGATATTTTATTTATTTATTTTATTATTTTCTTTATTTACATTTCAAATGATATCTCCTTCCCAGTTTCCCCTCCAGATAAAAACAAAACAAAACAAAACAAAACTGTTCCCTCACCACTCCCCCTGCTCACCAACCCACACTCCCCTCTTCATGGTCCTGGCATTCCCCTACACTGGGGCATAGAACCTTCACAGGAACAAGTGCCTCTCTTTGGGGCAGTGGTCTGCACAGGCAACTTAGGCTCAGTAGAATAATAGGCCTTGAACTCTGGAGCCCTAGTGGGCAGTTTCTGCCTGCAGGAGGCAGAAGGAGTTTGGCTATAACTCCTGAGTCTTTGGCTCTTGTTTCAGTCACAACCTCTCACAGCTGCCCCTGCAGGAGATGTGTGCTCTATCAGGCAGACAATGCCCCAAGCTCCCAGAATTCTAGCTGGACCTTACCCCCAGTCATATGTTCACAGCCAGGCATGCCTTGCCCCAAAGACAGATAGCTATGCCCCATACAATATAAGGAGTGATTTGCCCCCTCCTTCCTTGCCCTCTTTCTCCCTCTCTTGCTCTTTGTCTCCTCTCTTGCCCTCTTTCCTCTCTTCCCTTCTTCCTCTCTTTCCTGCTCTTTGTTCTCTTCTATTGCCTTCTTGCTCTCTTGCTTTCTTTGCTTTCTCTCTCTCCTCTTTTTCTTCCTCGTCTTTCCTTCTCTCTACTTGACTGGCCTATTTTCTCTTTCCAATAATAAAATATCTCATTTACACATTGCCTCCTTTTGACTAATGTGCCCCTCCACAGGCCCCAGCAACAGAGAGACCCCTGCTGCAGCAGCGAGCCACCAGGCCCACCTCTCCTCCCATTTATTACTGACTAGGCCATCCTCTGCCACATATGCAGCTGGAGCCATGAGTCTCACCATGTGTACATTTTGGTTGGTGGTTTAGTCCCTGGGAGCTCTGATAGTACTAGTTGGTTCCTATTGTTGTTTCTCCTAAGGGGCTACAAATCCTCCAGCTCCTTGGGTCCTTTCTGTAGGTCCTTCGATGGGGACCCTGTGCTCAGTCCAATGGACTTTATTTGAATCATTATAAAATATAATCCTCTGGCAAGTGCCCATGACTCTTGGAGGTGGAGGCAGACTTGGTAAGGAGTTACAGCCTGCCTAAACTACAGACTGAGCTCAGGGCCACCTTGAGACCCATGAGACTGTCTCAAACAGCAAAAATTAAATTTAAATAAAAGAAATTAATCCACAAGAACTTCTATAATAGGCTTTGGCATCCTAAGGATTCATAAATGATATTTCAAATATCTCATTAATATTCAACAAAAACATGCTGATTGGTTTCCTACGTTGTATGTAAAAGTCAACTCCTTTTGGTGTGAGAAGCATTGAACATTGGAAACTGCAGGAGGCAAGTCAAAAATTTCCTCCAAGGGAGTCTCAAACTACTCTTTTATGTTGCTGTTATTTGGTTGTTTTGTTTTATGTCCAACTCATGCTCAAGGCAGTTTCTCCTCCCTTCACTCTTCCCAGGGATATCCACTAAACATGGCCTCTCGAGATACAACAAGACTAGGCACAAACCTTCATAGAAACCCAGTAGGAAGAAAACAGTCCCAAGAACAGATAAAAGAGTCAGATACATCCCCACTTCCACTGTTAGGATTGCCACCAAATACCAGGATAGCAACCATAACATGTATGCAGAGCACCTTGTAGAGACCCATACAGTCTCCATGACTGCTGCTTCATTCTCTGTGAACCCCAGTGAAACCATTAGTTGATAACCTCCTGGTATCCTCAGTCCCTCTGGTTTCAACAATTCTTCCAACTCTCTTCTGTGGGGTTTCCCAAGCTCCAAGGGGAGGAACCTGATGGAGATCTCCAGGTGGACAGTGACTCCACATGATATTTAACTGTGGATATCTACATCCGCTCCCATCAATTGGCAGAAGGCTTTCTGATGATGATTGGGCCAGGCAGCAATCTATGAGCATATAAAAAAAATCGTTTTATTGATTTTTTTTTTCTATCCTAGGTCACTAGGATTCCAGTTCTTGGCCATCTATGCATGGGCTTCCTCTTGTAGTTTGGACTTCAAATTAGATTAATCTTGGTTGGTCACTCCCACAAGTTCTGCTACACCATTGTCCCAGCACTTCTTGCAGGCAGGGCAGATTATAGGTTGAAGGACATATATATAGGACTGGGTGAGTGACCCAGTCCCACTACTGGAAGCCTTTCCTGGTTGCAGAAGATGGCTGGTTCAGGCTCCAGTCCTTTATTACTAGCAACCCTTGCTAGAGTCACTCTTGTAGAATCCTAGGAGTTTCTATTGCATTAGATTCCCCCCACACACACACACACACACCACCACCACCACCACCAATGCCCTCCAACTCTGGTCATCTCTCTATATACTCCCTTATGTGCATGACTAGCAGGAGAGGGTCAACAGAAAAAAAACTCAACAACATCGTTAAAAGTTCCTTGTCTCACAATATTATATCAGAACTTTTCTATTTTATCTTATTATTTTGTATTTCTATTTTTATTTATTTATCAATTTATTTCTTCTCCCTCTTTGGTCCTTTGCATGTATATATTATAGCTTCCAGTATAATGTTTGTATGGGATTCATGAATGTACAAATGAATGGGTCTTTGTTTCTTGTGCCTTCCATTGAGTCTTTGTTTGTTTGTTTTGCCCAATTACAATGTATTAGTTTTTGTTTTATAATATTATATTTTGTTTTATTATTATCCCTAAGATGCAAGTGTTTTCTTATTAAGAAACAGAAAGGGGTAGATCTGGATGGGAGGTGAAGTAGAAGGAGTATAGAAGGAGTAAAGGGGGGGAATCATATTCAAAATATATTATACGAGATAGGAAGAAGGGCAGAAAACATAGAGATATATGTTTGTGCTATACAAAATACAATCTCATCATAAATCCACAGAGGAGAAGAAAATATATAGAAGATAAAATTAATGGGTACATATAGAAATTTAAACATCACATACACTCCAGGATAATATTTTTCCACCCAAATTCCCCTCTTTTCTGTCACACATCTTTATAATTAAACTAAAATCATCATAAAGTTGGCTTAGGATCTCAAGAATCATCCTTCTGCATCATCACATCCTCACTCTAAAGGGCTGAAGTATCACATGGAGCCATTAAAAAGAAATTCTCAATGCACACACTTATTCAAATTGAGCACTATCTAGTGAAATACTTGTCTGCATGAACCATATTACTTTTATTGTTTATTTTTAACATCTTGTAATGAATAAGGATTCTACATCCGATGAATTACTAATCCACTCATAACACATTGTTGAGCACTTAATAAATAAAAGTAATGAAGTCAGTGGACAGTGTAAACACTTTCCCTAAGGGGGATCATAGTCAATTATAGGAGCTAATTAATTATTATTTGAATATTTTAGGAAAGAAGAGTACCTATATTTGACCTCCAAAAATATTTAGTTTGAGTATAACTTACTACATTTACTTTAAAGTTGAACTTTAATTTACATGAAATTAGATGCAAAATGCAAAAGATGAAAGAAAATAGAATACAGAAGACATTGAGCTCCTTAAGCCTTTTATATTTTACTTATTTTTTTGATAGACAATATGGCAAGGGATTGTGAGATGATTGAAAATAATCATCCTATTGTTGCAGTACTAAAAAAGAATTGCTTAGCTCATAACAAAAGGATCAACAAAAAATGATAATTGAAAAACTTTCTTAATAAGTTGAGAGTGGAACTTATTAAGTGGAGCACTCATTCTTAAGTTTGGGTGAGTCTTCTTGCATAGAATTTCCAATCTTGTGATAATTACCTGGCAAATGAGGTCAGCATTTGAGCCTGAGTAGAGGCAGGAGCTCTGTGCTACTCCCGACTTGATGTGCACTACTCTGACTTTTGTAGTTTCAACACAAGAAAGTCCCATTTTGCTGCTCAAAGATCTTTCTGGACCAGGCCTTCCTTTCTTATCCATCAGCCATGGCCTCTACAATGACTGCATAAAGAAATTATAGGTCTTACTCATAGAAATCTGGACATGGGTGTCCTGGGATAGCTTTGAATATGATCAAACAGATTTGGAGATTGCATGCCATAATACCAGTTTGCATAGCTGCGCAAGTGGGATCTTCTGTATGACTCTGCTGTCTGTACAGGTTTTGTTTTGGTTTGGTTTGGTTTGGTTTGGTTTGGTTTGGGTTGGGTTGGGTTGGGTTGGGTTGGGTTGGGTTGGGTTGGGTTGGGTTGGGTTGAGTTTTGTCCACATTTAGTTCCTATTACCTATTACATGAAAACATTTCAGGGAAAAAATTCCGTCCATGGCTGTAGAGAGTCAGCCTCAGTCCACCCAGGGGTACTGGTCTATACACACTTGGTTGCTTCTCCACTTTCTAATGTCCAGTTGCTCTGGAAGCTAACCCTAAAAACCAACAGTTCATCTGGCAGCTCTGGGTACTGTCAGGAAACATGTGTTTCCTCTAGAAAACTTTGAATTCGTTGACTCATTTTCCTTTATAATCTATTTGTTAGATGAAAAGTGGACTATTACAACCAGCAACTTTCCATACAACTCCTACAAACTTGAAAATTAACAAACAGATTTTTTTTTTGTCTGAAAGGATACATCAAATGTGTAATGGAAAAAAAACTGACTTAGAACAATAGAGTTTTGGTGTGTGGGAGTCAGTCCTGTGTGCACATATGTCCCTCCCTTTGCAAACAGGTGATGCAGAACTTGGAAATAGTGAGAGCCCAGTGACCTCACTCAGTGGGGTTTTCAGCCCCCAGCAGTATCTCTTGTTGGAGAATCTTCATTAAGCATGATCTATCAGCTTCTCTTCAAATTCAGGACTTGTCTGTGTGGCCTGCTTTTGATCCAGGAAGTAAAAGTAATTAGCATATCCTAATTTGACCAAAATAAGGTGATCAAAGAAATACAAATTATATTCCCTGCTTGTCAAAAAATAAAAGACTGTAATGATTCATAATTAGAACAAAAGACACAATAATTATTTCCCTTCATTTGTCACCATGAGCAAAAGATTTTAATGATGAGAAGCTGCAGGGGATTAGATATTTTTGTTCTTTTATTTTGTTTTGTTTTTTTTCTTGACATGAAACTGCAGGTCAAGGAGCTTCTCATTGAGATGCATGGCTTTGTAGCAGGGAAAAAGAAACTTGGCTTAACGGAGCAGTACTTATGCCAAGACATAGAGTAGTCACGCTTAGCCATTAAGGTGAGAAAAATTAAACAAAACCCTGTTCTAAGAGTACAGGCAGAAATAACCTCAGACGTTTGTGTGACTAAACAATAAAAATTAGATGCAAAGTAATTTTAATGTTCTTTTTATTCCTACCAGTACTGAACACATGTGTTTAAAGAGTGAGTGCTGCTTGCTCTGAGTCTATGCCTAAAATGCTTGTTAACTTAGAATTATGGTTGTTCGCCAATTTGAGGAAAACCTTACTAATTCTTCCTTAGTTTAAAAAAAAACTCTATTGGAAGATTATAAATTTAATTACTCCAATATCAAAATAATTACTGGTAAATTAATCTCTAAATGATAAAAATGTATGAAAGAAGCATGCTAATATATCAAACCTAAAAATAAACAGAAAGTTGAAAGGATATGTAAACTTACTCTGATTAATTTCAGTGAATAGTACAAATTAAGTTTTGGTCCAAATGGTGTTTTTCTAGATGGCATATTTTTCTAGATATTGTGGACTGAAGCAGTTTTTTCCCTAGACTACAGAAAAGATAAAATGTAATTTTAACTCTGATTGTTACATTTCCTAATATTCTTTCTCCAACCAGGGATTTACCAAATCTAAAAAGCTAACTATCAGACAGAAGAGAACATTGGCTCACATAAAGACCAACTTTCTGAAATTCAACATAATGAAAGTCTACAGTTAGAACAGAGGTAAAATTTTAGAAGTTATAAAGAAATTTTATTAAACACAACCATGAAATTTGAATTTCCACATCCAGTGATGGGAAGGTCTGCAGACCTAATTTCAATGATTAAAGCATCCTATTTAGTGAGGGAGCAAAGTTGGTTGATTTTACCTGTCTTTCAAATCAATTGAGCTTTGTGTCTTACAACTCTCACACTTTCCAAGACCCTATGAGTTCATTTCCACCTTCCAAGTTTTTCACTTTACATCTGAAAGAGAAGTCAGGGTCCCCCTCATTTCCCAGTAGAATAGACGACAACATTATACCGGGAGTGGAGGAGCCAGTCTCCAAAGCAGAAAAGGTTACACCATGCCTGGAAAAAATGGTTCAGCTCATACAAGCCCCACCACGCAAGTACCTAAGTTCCAACCTCAGCACCCATACAAGAAAGCCAGCTACTGGAGCACAGACCTGTGATCCCAGCCTGGAAGAAACAGACAGAACGATCCCTGAGGATTCCTGGCCAATGGGTCTAGCTGAACTGTGAGCATCAAGGTCTACGAAAGAGACCCTGTCTACCTTGAACCTACACATTTATGCACTAGTACATCCACACACTCATGCATACATACGTGTGAACACATGCATACACATACACAAAAGGCCACATCTGCATTTTTCAAAGTGATAATAAAAAACAATTTACAGCATGTTAACAGGCCAAAGAGACAAATTCTGTCCTAAAAGAAAAAAAAATAAGTAAAACTACACAAGTAAGATCTAAAAATGTGAGAAAATTTTATTCCCTTGGAACTCAGTAGGTTTTAAAATTTCACTTTGAAATCTCTTTCTTCTCCTTGCCTTCTATCTCATTACATTTACAAGTTATATAGATTCTTACTGCAGAAGCCTTTTAGCTGTTCCCCTTGTCTTTGATATCTCCTTCTATCCTCTGCAGTGCAGACAGAGTCAAAAAATTCAAACAAAACTAGGCTTCATATTTCTCTGCATTCCACTTGATTCTGCATTTACAGTCTTCTTTGGTTTCTGCATTATATTC
This sequence comes from Hylomyscus alleni, assembly GCA_019843855.1. Lineage (NCBI taxonomy): Eukaryota > Metazoa > Chordata > Mammalia > Rodentia > Muridae > Hylomyscus > Hylomyscus alleni. The sequence continues at coordinate 8,830 of JADRCC010134575.1, forward strand.
TAGAGCCAAGCAATCAAGTCCAAGACATCACAGCTGTGGCTGTGGAGCCTCTGGTCCAGCTGAAGTAGCAAGTCTGATGGCATCCACATTCCACCAGGCCATGTACCCTTCTCAGAAACACTGGGTACTATTGTGGATTCAGATTTCTCTGCCACTCTAAGTTCTAGTCCTAAAAAACAGGAATTCTTTTTTTTTTTTTTTAACTCTTAAAGACTGCCTCACACAGTGGTCTTGCTGCACCTAATTTTACCTTCTATATGCATCTTATGACAGCATTTTACCAAGATTAAAGTGCAAGTGGTATTCAATAGGATACCATTTGTGGGTATTTGATGGTCTTATCACTTTCCACTTGAATTACTTTCAATATTCATTTGGAAATATTTGAAGGCAAATAGTTTCCTGTGTGCTTTCCTGTACTTTCCTTATTAGATATCATTGGCTTATTTAGCTGTTCACTACCTGTAGACTATTTTTGTCGTTAACCAGTAGGACAAACTATCCCCATACTTTCCAAAAGTACGTATCAGTCCTTTTCTCCTTCAGAAACCTCCAGTCCAAATCTTTAGGGGAAGGTGTCATTCCTAAACATACTTTCCCTTAGGAAAATTTACATCTACCAAGAAAATAGTATGATTTCAGGAATAACACAATTAACTTTATCTTAGATAGGATGGCTCAGTATTTCATCTGAATACTAAGTTAAAGTTAAAATAAAACATTGAGACTCATCTAAGTATTGCTCAGGATAAATTATTGAACACGGTAAAGGCCATACTCTTGACTAATAAGCCATTTATGTTAAGCTAAAAGGGAAAGAACAAGTACTAGAACAGAGAGGCACATTGACTTACAGAGATGAATGGGTGCCCGACTGCTTCTATTGCAACTGCTGACCAGCTAGTACATCAGTGATTTCTGTTGCTATGGTTATCTTTCTTATCTCTGCAAGACAGAGGAATGTTCCTGTGGGCCTATTTGTAGTCAATTACAATCCCAACTCAGAATTCTCCATGAACGAAGAAGGTAGATGCAGCCCTCATATTCTATGCTCAGTAATAGGACAGATGACCAAACACTGTTGTGGAAACCTTTCCTGGTGCGCCACCATTTAAAATAGCTGGGAATGTTTTATTCAATTTCTACTGATGATTTCATGAGCTTTCCTACTCAAGAGCAATGTATACATATTAGCACATAGAGAAATCACTAACAGGATAGACCTAGCAAAGTAATTGACAAAATACAATAATAAAAATATATTTACTAGAGAAGACAGCAAAGAAGAGAAGAAAGAAAGAATGGATTGCTACAAAAAATAAGTACTGATAGACTTGAATGCAAATATTACCTTAATTTCACTATAAAAAGGGATGGACTGATGAAGTACTCCAAATAAAATTCAAAACATCTCCTGAGTAATGGTTAAGAAAGAAATTAAGATGCAATTGTTTTTAATCAATGATTTAAGTAAAACTGAAAGAACTATAGCTGAGGTGGCTGAGAGGAAAATCCTTGAGTATGAGTGCTTACACTGAAAAATCAGAGCAGCTCCAAATAAATAACACAGGGAAGCACTCAAGGTCTTAGAGAACCAAGGACAAGACAACCCACAAGGAAGCAAATTGCAAGACACAGTGAAGATAAAGACAGAAACTAAGGAAATGGAGCCCAAAAGAACAATAAATACAACAACAAATTGGATCTTAAAAACAGAAAACAAAAGGGTTAGCCAGCCCCTGGCCAGTATAATCAAAAAGAATGAAAAAGAAAATGGACTCAAATGAATAAAACCAGAGATGAAAGGGGAGAGGTTGCAACAAATTCCAATGAAATTCAGAGAATCGTTATGGATTACTTTGAAAATGTATTACCAAACCTGCATAATTCATGAGAAATTGATACATTCCTGTATACATATGACCTATACAGTTAAAAGAACAACAATTTAAGCAGATTCATAATAATCAATGGCACAGGCATAGTAATGAAAATCTTCCAAGAAATAAAATTCTGAGGCCAGATGGATTTACTGCTGAATACCACCAAATCATTAAAGAAAGTTTCAAAGATCAACAAAATTATCATAAACCAGAAAGGAGGACACAGCCAAACTTACTATATGAAGCCACTGAATCTTGAGAGCAAAACTAGATAAGGATACACAAAAGAGAAGAAAACAAGTCATAGAAAAACAGATTAATCTAAACACCAAAGTTCTCAACAAGATAACTTAAAAACTAAAAGTCAAGAACACATTGATATCATCATCATAACTAAGTTAGCTTTATTCCAGGATGTAAGGGAGATAAATATGTATAAACATTTAAGTGTAATACAGTATAAGAACAGACTCAAGGGAGGAAAAAATCTCTTAATCATCTTAATAGGAGCAGAAAATACCTTTGATATGGTGCAACATCCTTTAATAATAAATAGACACCTGAAGACACTTATCTGTGGGCAACAGAATTTCAAAGATGCTTAAGCAGGAGACAATGCTTGCTCTTTGACCATTGCCTTCTCATAAAGCAGCACTCCCAAGGATACCATGCTTTGGAGAACCATCTCTATAATGCATTAGACTATCTGAACTTAAGAGACACTAGCATTCTACTTAACTTAACTCCTAGGACCTTGTATTTGGACAAGTAATAACTAATAACAAATCATTGAATTGCCTATATGTTCTCTAGAAGGTATCTATGATTAGACTTATCATGGAAGAATTGAAAATCTCTCACATAAGAATTTTATGTTAAAATAAAAATATTAAACTCATCAGTACTACAAATGGTCTAAGTATCTGTGTATCTAAGACTTTTTGCCAGGCCATTACATAGTTTAGTCTTAAAAACCTACTCAGTTTACTGCATGATGCCTTTAAAGAGCACAGCAGACTTAGAGTGACTTTCAGCAAAACAAAAGTTTATTTACCAATCTTTAAGATTCTTTTACAGTTTATTTATTCTGTATGTACGTGTGTGTGAACACGCGTGTAAAGGTGAGAGGACGATGTTCAGGAATCTGTTCCCTCTTTCCACCATGTGGGTTCCAAGGATCAAATTCAAGCCATCATGCTTACTAGCCATGGACCCTTACCAAAAAAAAAAAAAGCCATCTCACTGGCTCAAGGATATTTAAAATTAAGCAATCTGTAGAAAAGAATACTGATATAATGAAGAAATTTTCAACTATGGAAAATAAAACTACTCTTTTAAAGTTAAAATTTCAAGTTAGAATACAAAGTAATGGGTTCCATTGTGAGAAGTTAGAATGCAAAGTAATGGGTTCCATTTTGAGAGTTTCATACATTTTCATCATCATATTTTGTTCTCATTTATTTCCATTTTTAAACTCCCAAAACAAAACAAAAAAGCAACCTAGGACCAACAGTTTTTAAAAAATCAAACTATCAGATTCAGAATTGAGGAACTTTAAAAAATATTTTTGCTCACTTGCTATAGAATTCATATGCCTTCCCAATGAGAAATCATTCCACATACTTATAGGTCATTAAAAGAAAAGAAATAATGTGTGTCTAGCTCTGGCTACTGCTCAAAGAGAAGCCAGTCACAAATGGAAGATTTTGCTAACTTATATGTATCATAGGCTCATGTATTCCATACGTATGTTCACCCTTAAATCTCTTTTATGTCCTGCTTCCACTTTACACTTTAAACAATTTAAGTAGACAAAAACTGCAAGTCTGGCCACTTGGGCAGATTTACACAACAGACACATTGTCAGAATTATGTATTAAGTGCACCAGTATTGTTCTTTTTTAATAGTTGTTACCCAGGGTCATCCTGACCACCAGGTAGAATTATGCTTTACCTGACAAGAGCACAGGGGGAGGTAGTGGTGGACTTGCTGATATTCCTAACACTGGGCTATTACCCTTGAGCTGCCTCTTTGAGGCATGTTCTTTGATAGGAGAACGAGCCGAATGGCTGATTGTAAATCAGGGTTGTCTCCTTTTGTTATGAGCATGGAGCATAATCTTGATTGGATAAACATTAGCAGAGATTTTCTCAGCAACCCTAAACTTCAATTATGCTTCAAAATTTTCTTGTGGTTTCTAACAAGCCTGGTTAGCACACACTTATCTTCCAGTCATATTAGAGGCAGCACCCTGTAGCTAAATTCTACAGTGTGTAACTTAGCTTTTCCTAAGCAAGTTTATTAGTAAATTCTTTGTAGCACCAATGTTATTGCTTCAAGTGCATCCCATTCATTGTAAGAACTTTAAGACTGACACAGTGATTGCTCACAACTCTAGTGAATGAGATTACATGAAAACACTCGCTCCGAGTCTTGTCATCTCCATCACCACCATCAATTATAACTCATTACACGGACTCTAAAGGGAAAGCCCAGCTCTGTACGCCAACACAGCTGGGAAACATTGGGCTGATTTGGCATGCAGAACACAGATCTCATTTCTGCTGCCTTCCATGTGAAGGGCTTTTATAGCAAGATGTAATGTAATAGATGTAATGTAATAGATGTACTTAACACAGCCATAAAGAAGGCTTAGATTGGGAGTTTGCTTATCTTTTGGAATGAACCCCCTTGGGAAATAAAAAAAAGTGCTCTTTTATAGTATGCCTTTTAGAAATTTCTTTAGAATGAATAGGTTTTTCTTTATTAGCAAATTAAATGTGTTAGAAATAAAGTTTATTATCTTTAAACACAGGAAAATCTGTTTGGGTACATCTTTTAAAATATTGGCTTTTGAAGAAATCTGTCTTGGCAACATCTAAGCTACTTACTTCAAAATGCTGATATTTAAAATTTTTAAACCTTATTGTGTTTTACATTAAAATTTTCAAATGTCCACCTTTCCAAAGTTATTCTTAAACTCTATTAATTCATTTGAAATTGTTCCCTAATGTCATAGGACAATAGCTTTGCATATGAAAATATTCCCATATAACACACACATGAGCAAGCTAAGTCTGTAATCATTTCTATTTAATCTAACATATTCCCCTTAAGAGATTCTACCTCAAGATCCATGGAGCTAAAAAGAAATTGCTAAATTATAATTCCTCATTGTATAGAATTCCACCAGGGCCTTTTCTCAATATTGAATGAGTCTCTGTATAAACATGAAAAAACAGAAATATAGAATTTTTACTATGTGTCAACATAAGCATAGAAACAGTACTTTTTTTT
>JADRCC010134609.1:0-11022 GCA_019843855.1 Hylomyscus alleni
AGAAACTCAAGAAAAAGGAAGATATTTCATTCCTTCTTAAAAGGGGGAACAAAATACCCATGCAAGGAGTTGCAGAGACTAACTATGGAGCAGAGACTGAAGGAAGGACACTCCAGCCTGATATAGCTGTCTCCTGACAGGCTCTGACAGTACCTGAGGCTCAGAAGTAGAGGCTCACAGCCATCCATTGAACTGAGTACAGGGTCCCCAATGAAGGAGTTAGAGAAAGAACCAATGGAGTTGAAGGGTTTGCAGCCTCTTGGGATGAACAATAATATGGACCGACCAATGCCCTCAGAGCTCCCAGGGACTAAACCACCAACCAAGGACTATACATGGTGGGACTGATTGTTCTGGCAGCATGTGTATAGTAGAGGCTTGCAAAGTCGGTCATCAATGGGAGGAGAGGCCCTTGGCCCTGTGAAGGTTCTGTGCCCCAGTGTAGGGGAATGATAAGGCTGAGAAGTGGGAGAGGGTGGGGTGGCAGGCATGGGGTGGGGGGAGGCAACAGGGGTTTGTTCTTGTTGTTTTTGTTTGTTCATTAAAAAGAAAAAATAAATTAATTAATAAAAAAACAAAACAAAACACAAAAAATAAAACTTGAGTTACTAATAAAAAAATAAATAAATAAATAAAAGGGAATCTAAGGGAGATGACTGAATTGATAGGTAAATAAAAGACTGGTCATTGGATTGGCAAAAGGTGAGCTATCCAGAGATTTTGGACTGACAAAAGAAAGCTGAAATGTAGCAGAATGTAGAGTATCAATTTGTAACCCAAGATTTGACTTCAAGTCATTTTTTTTCTCCTCTCAAAGACATCTCTTCCTCAGCCAAGGCCAACCTTGGCAGCCAATTAGGGACTATTGAGAGAACATTGTCCATAGGTATTAGTTCCCTGAATGGTTATCCAATAACAAGTAGTCAGCCCAGAAAGCTTATATAAATATATGCTTTATTTATGTTTTGTGTATATATATAAATGGACTCAGGAATTGGTACTTACATATTATAAAATGCAATGTTTTATAAACACAGAATAAAATGGTTCATGTCAGGGATGATGGAAAGTAGAATGGAAATTTATCATTCAAATACTTTACTATTATTTGACGAATATGGACAAATTCTCAATATGGGTTTCCTGATAGATCATGTAACATTAGGAGGGTACTTGATAGTAATGAAATTTACCATTTAAAAAAGCAAATTTTGTGTTATGTGCAATTTCTGCAGTAAAAGTACAACTTGTATAATATCATTTCTTACTTTATACTAACATCTAAATTATTTAAGAACTCACTCTTTTTTTCCCTCATTATTTTATTTATTCACTTCCATCATGTTGGCAGTGCCCAACCCCCTCTGCTCCAAGTACTGCCCTCACAAATTTCTCTCTCATTAACCCCAACCCCTTTCCTCAGAGAAGCAGAAACCGCCTTTTGGGTGCCACACCATCATGGGACATTACCACCTCATAGCCAGACTGTTTCTACTTATATGTTTCTACTTCTTAAAAAGACACACTAAAGTGCTATGGATTTAGTCATTGATCTGTTGAAGAAGATCTAGGTTGTCTTTGCGTTTCTTTTACAATGAAAATGTGGTAAATATAAAATGTAAAATTCTTAATAAAATATATATCCCAGAATTTCTGACATGTCTTCAACTCTGCCTTGTGAAAACAGTGGAAATAATAGTTTCCAGAAGTAATTGTTTGAATTCTTATGTCTTGACACACTGTGCCACATCATGCTATGGTATATTGGACCATAAACCTATGTTGTCATACCATGGCCAGCTACAGCCATTTATAATACATCATTCCATGCAACCTCTTGTCTTTCTTGTTTTATGTCAAACTAATGTCTCATTATTGCAATACACACACACAAGCAATATATAAGTTATTGAATTATCTTTATTTATATTTAATGTTTTGCAGTATTATATAAATCCCCTACCACTGAGGTATATTCTAGCTATTTAATATACCTTCATCATTCTAAAGTCATATTTTACCTTTAAATAAACAATTATACTACTCCCCTGATGACACAGGGTCCTGAGGCAACCCAGGAGATCCACTGCACTCAAAGCATCTGGAAAAGACCCTCTCGAAGTCCCACAGCTGTCACTGGGTATCCACCTGACTCAGGTCCCATCACCCCTCCAAATTCCACTCCCAAATTCCACTCCCCTTCCAGCCAGTCCTTCTTGCTAGAGCAGACTCCCAGCTAGTCTGCTCCCCTGAAGACACGACATCCTGGGGCATTGAAGGAGGTTGGCTGCACTCAGGGCATTTGATAACCACATTCTGAGACGTCTCAGGAGATCCATTACACTCAGGGTAAATGATACCACAGCCTGAGGCATCCAGAGGATCTGCTACACACCAGGCAACTGGCATCCCAGGAGATCCACTGCAGGCAGGACAACTGGACAGCAGACACTAGTCTGAAGACATTCTGGGGGCTCTGTGGCATGCAGGAAAAGTGACCCAACAGACTAAAAGACTCCCTGGAGTTCTGCTGCACACAGGGTAAGAGAAACCATACTCCATAGGCCCCCCTGGAAAATAGCATCACACAGGAAAACAACTCGACTGCTCCTCTGAAGACCCAACAGTCTGAAGGTCTCCCAGGGAATCTACTGCAGCCAAGGCAAGAGATCAGCAGCTTCTCTGCCCCTCTGAAGATCCCACAGTTGAAGGGTCCCAAAGGTGGTCTGCTTCAACTAGGGGCACAGTCCTACCAAGTTTCCTGAGGTAACCCAGGGACAAAAAAGGTAGACTTGAGACAGAGTCATCCAGATCAGAAAATATCAGGAATAACCAGATGGCAAGAGGGAAGCAGAAGACAAAAAGCAACAGAAGATAATATACTTGGGCATCATCAGAACACAGTTCTTCTACCACAGCAAGCCCTAAATACACCAATACACCTGAAATTCAGGAAGCTGATGGAAATCTTATCTCATGAAGGTAAAGAGTCATTTAAGGAAGATATAAATAACTCACTGAAAGAAACACAAGGAAACACAGGTAAGAAGGTAGAAGTTTTAAAGAGGAAAGAAATAAATCCCTTAAAGAAATACAGGAAAACACGCTCTCCATCTGCACCCTTGAGTTCAACTTTTGGCATAGCTATTTGGACCCAGATCCTGCAAGGAGAGATCTCGTCTCCAAGGAGTGCTGACACTACTAAGTTCACAGGTGAGACAAACACTTTTGCTCCAATAACTGGCCAAATAGGAACCTGACAGGAGATCCCAGGGCTCAGGAACCTTGGAGTAACTGGGGATAGGATCCCTTTGGTCTATATCTGTGCCCAAGAGTCAACCCTGTGGCATAACACCCTGTACCCAAATCCTATCCCAAGAGAGCATGTCTTCCAGGAAGACTGACACCCCTAAAATCACAGGCTCACAGGCTCACAAGAGGGACAGGCTCCAGTCAGAGAGAGCAAGACCAACTAACTAATACTAGAGATAACCCCATGGGGATAGGAAAGCACAAGAACCTAAGAAACATAAACCAAGGCTCCTTGACACCATCAAAATCCAGTTCTCCTACCACAGCAAGTCCTGGATACCCCAACACACCAGAAAAGCATGATTCTGATTTGAACCTATATCTCATGATGATGACAGAGGTTTTTAAAAAGGACATGCATAACTATCTTAAAGATATACAGGAGAACACAGGTAAACAGGTAGAAACCCTTAAAGGAGAAACACAAAAATCCCTTAAAGAATTACAGGAAAATACAATCAAATAGGTGAAGGAATAGTACAAAAACCATCAAGGATCTAAAAATGGAAATAGGAACAATAAAGAAATCCCAAAGGGAGATACATGGAGAAAGAAAACAGGAAATAGATCAGGAGACTTAGAAACAAGTATCACCAACAGAATACAAGAGACAGAAGAGAGAATCTCAGGTGCAGAAGACACCATAGGAAACATTGTCCTAACAGTCAAAGGAAATGCAAAATACAAAAAGGTCCTAACCCAAAACATCCAGGAAACCCAGGACACAATGAAAAGACCTAACCCCAAACCTAAGGATATCAGATATAAAAAGGAGCAAATATTCCCAACTTAAAGGGCTCGTAAATATCTTCAACAAAATTATAGAAGAAAACATCCCTAACCTAAAGAAAAAGCTGCCCATGAACATTCAAGAAGCTTACAGAATTCTAAATAGACTGGACCAGAAAAGAAATTCCTTTCATCATGTAATAATCAAAACACCAAATGCACAGAAAAAGAAAGAATATTAAAAGCAGTAAGGGAAAAAGATCAAGTAACATAGGAAGGCAGACTTATCAGAATTACACCAGACTTCCTACCAGAGACTCTAAAAGCCAGCTATCTTGGGCAGATGCCATACAGTCCCGAAGAGACACAAAATGCCAGCCCAGGCTCTTAAGCACAGCAAAACTCTCAGTTAACATTGATGGAGAAACCAAGATATTCCATGATAAATACAAATTTACATAGTATCATTGCACAAATTCAGACCTGCAAAGGAAAATAGATGGAAAATGCCAACATAAGGAGGGAAACTACACCCTAGAAAAAAGCAAGAAAGTAATCTTCTTCCAACAAATCCCGAAGAAAATAGCCGCGCAAACATAAGTTCACCTGTAGCAAAAAATAATAATAATGATAATAATAATAACAGGAAGTAACAATAACTTTTCCTTAATATCTCTTAACATCAATCAACTCAATTTCCCAGTGAACAGACATAGTCTAACACACTGGATATGGAAACAGGACCTAGCATTTTGCTGCATACAGGAAATGCACATAAGTGACAAAGACAGACACTACCTCAGAATAAAAGGATAAGAAAAAAAATCCAAACAAATAGTCCCCAGAAACAAGCTGGAGTAGTCATTCTAATATTGGAAAAAATTGACTTTGAACCAAGAGTTATCAAGCATGATGGGGAAGGACACTTCATATTCAACAAAGTAAAAATCCACTAAAAGAAAATCTCCATTCTGAACAGCTATGCCCCAAATGCAAGGGCAGCCACATTCACCAAAGAAATTTTACCGAAACTCAAAACACACATTGAACCCCACACAATAATAGTGGGAGATTCCAACACCCCACTCTCACCAATGGACTGGTCACTGAAACAGAAACTAAACAGAGACACAGTGAAACTGAGAGAGGTTATGAGCCAAATGGATTTAAGAGATATGTACAGATCATTTTAACAGCACACCTGAGAGCTCCGGAACAGAAAGAAGGAAACACATCCAAGAGGAGTAGACTGCAGAACATAGTCAAACTCAGGGTTAAAGTCAAACAAATAGAAACAAAAAGAATAATATGAAGAATCAAGAAAACTGAAAGATGGTTCTTTGAAAGAATCAACATGATAGATAAACCCCTAGTCAAACTAGCTAAATGGCCCAGAGGCAATGTCAAAATTAACAAAATCAGAAATGAAAAGGGAGCCATAACAATGTAAATGGAGGAAATTCAAAAAATCGTCAGAGCTACTACGAAAGCCTAAACTCGTGCTCTTGGGACATTTTTGTCCTACTTGGTTGCCTTGTTCAGTTCAGCTACAAGGGTTTGTGCCTAGTCTTACTGAATATTGTTATGCTGAAATCCCTGAGGTCTTTTATTTTTTTAAAGGAAAAAAGGAGTGGATCGGGAGGAGAATTCTGGTGTAGTAAGGGAGAGAGAATGGTAGACAGAGTATATTATATGACAGGAATTTAAAAAAATAGAGAGCGAAACAAGGAAAATAAAATTGCTATCCTGCTGGGCAGTGATGGCACACATCTTTAATCCCAGCACTTGAGAGGCAGAGACAGGTGGATTTCTAAGTTTGAGTCCAGCCTGGTCTACCAAGTGAGTTCCAGGACAGCCAGGGCTACACAGAGAAACCAAAAAAAAAAAAAAAAAAAAAAATTGCTATCCTACCAAAATCAATCTACAAATTAAATGGAATATCAATAAAATGTCAAATTGGTTTGTGACAAAAAATGAATGGAAAAACAAAACAAAACAAAAGAATTCATCACAGCAGAGAATTTCCTAAACAGAACTCCAATGACTCATGCTCTAAGATCAAGAATGGATACATGGGACCTCACAAAAGTGGAAAGCTTCTGTAAGGCAAAGGACATAATTAATAAGACAAACTGGCAACCTACCGACTGGGAAAAAACTTCACTAACCGCACATCCGATAGAGGGCTAATATTCAAAATATATAAAGAACTCTAAAAGTTAACCACCAATAAAACAAACAACCCAATCAAAAAATGGTGTATAGTACTAAAGCAAGAATTCACAAGAGAAGAATCTCAAATGACTGAGAAGCACCTAAAGACATGTTGAAAGTCCTTAGTGATCAGAGAAACACAAATCAAAATGACTATGAGATTCCACCTTACATCTATCAGAATGACTAAGATCAAAACCTCAGGTGATAACACATATTGGGGAGGATATGGAGAAAGAGGAACACTCCTCCATTGCTGGTGGGATTGCAAACTGGTACAACCGCTCTGAAAATCAATCTGGAGGTTTCTAAGAAAATTGGAAATAGATCTACCTGAAGACCCAGCTATACCACCCTTGGGAATATACCTAAAACGATGCCCCGCTATGCCATAGGGGCATATATTCTATTATGTTCATAGTGGCCTTATTTGTGATAGCCAGAAGCTGTAAACAACCTAGATGTCCCATGACAAAAGAATGGATACAGAAAATGTGGTTCATTTACACAATGGAATACTACTCAGCTATTAAGAATGAGGACATCTTGAGTTTGGAGGCAAATGGATGAAACTAGAAAATGTCTTCCTGAGTTAAGTAGCTCAGACCCAAAAGGACATGCATGAATTACAAGGATGGAAATGGAGAGGGGAACCTGATCTGATATTGTGTGAGGGAAAACAACTGAAGCCCTGAGGGCTAGCAGAAAGAATGGAAACAGGTGTCTTCAGGAAAAGGGGGGTGGGGGACCCTCCAGAATGCACCAGAGACCTGGGAGGTAAGAGACTCTCAGGAACCAAAGGAAGGAACCTTAGACGAAGTGCTTGACAGTAGAGAGAGGGAACTCATAGAGCCCACCTCCAGCAGGAAGACAGGACATCAAGTCAGGGATGAGGTTGTCATCCCGCAGTCACAACTCTGATCCATAATTGTTCCTGTCTGAAAGAATTACAGGGGTGGAAATGGAGAAGAGCTTGGGGAAAAGAAGGTCCACCAACAGGCCCAAAATGGGATCCAGCTCATGGGGTGGTCCAAAGGCCTGCACTATTACCGAGACTATGGAGCACTCACAAAAAGGGAACTATCATGACTGCCCTCTGAAAGACCCAACATACAGCTGAAAAACTCAGATGCAGATATTTGTACCCATTGGACAGAAGCACCTGACCCTTGATGTTGAATTAGGGAAGAGTGAAAGAAGCTGTGGAGAAGAGTGATCCTATAGGAGGACCAGCAGTCTCAGTTAATCTGGACCCCTGAGATCTCTCAAACACTGGACCACCAAACAGGCAGCATACACAGCTAATATCAGGCTCCCAACACACATACAGTGGAGGACTTCCGGGCCTGTTTTCATTCAGAGATGATGCACTCTAACCCTCAAGAGATGGAGGCCCCAGGGAATTTAAAGGTCAAGTTGGATGGGGATGGGGCATCCACATGGAGACAGTGGGGTAGGGGGGAGGCGTGGAATGTGGAGTTGTCAGAGGGTAGATGGGTAGGGGACAGAAAATGGAATATGGAGTGTAAAAAATAAATTAATCAAAAAATTATATTAACTTTTTAAAATGTTAAATAAATCCTGAAAATCATAAAAAGTAAAGTAAAATACTAAAAATTCCAATATTTCATTTTATTCTAAAATACAAAGCAAGTATTAAGAGAATATAAGAGATGTAATTTTTATATTTAAAAAGTATGTAGAACAGGTAGAGAGAAGAAGGGCGTGACTGATTCATGTTCCTATCTAAAATGTAAAGTGTGTTCTTGTGCTGCTTAAACACACTTGCCACATTCTGTTTCCAGGCTTGAAAAAATGTTGGGAATGGAAGTAGATATTTGTTTTGTGTTCCTTTATTTAGGCTCTGATCATTCTACTCACATGGAATTTTGTTTCGCTTCAACTCATCTGATCCATCAATGAATTTATTGCCAAAATATCTTGGCCATATTTATCCAGTGTGTATACTCCACAGTTCTAAAGAAATCTTTTTAATATAACTCAACCTTGAGTTTTTATTGTTCTCTTGGCTTACAAAGAATCTTTTCTCTAAGAGCATCCTTCTGATTTTATCGTAATGAATTTTCTTTTCTTCAATTGTACATGTTACTTCATTGTCTTCCTTCTGTTCCCCATTTTCTTTTTCACACTTGATTGAGAGATAAATAAAAAGAAAACAGAGAATTTCCTTCACTTAATCCATTTCACCATCTTTTGTTCTACCTGGACATCAAATGCCATAGATCCTACATTAATAGATCCATATGAATGCATCACTTCCAAAAATATCCTGAGAAGTCTTGGCACTAAACCTTATCAATCAAGTAAAGATAGAAGGGTAATGCAAAGATAAAGTTAAGTCAGTTTTAATTGCTTTTGAAGGTTACTGATGGGCATACTGTTTCTTTCTTCTACCTGGACCTATCCCACTCAGAGACAAGCGTGAGTCCAGGTAAGACATATAAATCACATGAACTCATGAAAAAAAAAATAGCCTTTAGCTGGAGAAGATAAAGAGTATTTGCTCAATAACAGAGAAGCATAAGACTAAATGTTAAATTTTATACATTAACAATAAAATAAGCCTCCACCTACAAATACCTAAAAATTAATGATGCTAAACTCATTTTTTCAGTCAGATAGAAAGAAATACTGTTTGGATGTGAAGGCTATACAGCTAAAGCACTGTGCTTCTGTTGTGAATTGCAGCCTTAGCTCAAGCCTGACTTTAGTACCTTGTCTGTCCACAGAGTTGCCTTCACTAGATTATGTTTTAATGCTATCCTCTGAACTTTTATTGATGGATGGTACATTAAAACAACTATGTCAAATTCACAAGTACTCTTGCCATAAAATTCTGTGTGTGCTGTGTCCTCTATGTCCTTCATTGTGCTCTTATAAAGCCAGAGTTATTTGAGCTAGAAAAGAGCTAAGACACTCCATATGACCCTTGAGCTGTGACTTTCTGCTTAGTGTCAGTTAAAGAATTATGTGGGTAATCACCCATGTTGTTGTTCTAGCTGAGGAAGTGATCCCAGGAAATAAGAGAAAGGAAATGAAACTCTACTGTAACCTGTAGATTATTTTATCTATATTTGCAAAATCTTTTATTTTCAATTCTTATCCACCTATTTCATATTTTGTCATTATTTTCCTGTAATTATTTTTAGAATAAAAATCAATGAAATAAGAATTGTAGATAATTAAATTTTTGTTTTAATTCAGGCTATTATTTATTTTTATAGAGCATGTAGTAGCTTTCAACAAAAGGAAATAGTTTTGTCTGCCTTAGATAGCAGTAAATATCTGGTGATTTTTTTTTTTTTTTTATTTTTTGTTTTTGTGTTTATCAAGGAAAAGATTGATACCGACATTTAATGTGAGGGACTGGCCTTTTTACCTGAGAGTTGTGAGGCATGTCACAACTCTCAGCTAAATTAATGCAAACTCTTTGTTATGTAATTTTAGGTTTGTACACATCCCAGAATTTTATTAATATTATTAATTGCTCTAGTTCCTTTATTTATTAATTTTTCTGGTTTGCTTTTTTTTCAGTAATCTTTTCTGTTTTCTGTGCTAATTATGTCATTCTAATTTTAAAATTTAAAAATATTTTCATTTACCATTCTTGAATAAGTATTTATTGTATGCTGTGTTTCCTCTATGTATTTTCTTCCCCTGTTTTCTTAAATGACTATATTGATTTCATTTTTTACTTTGTACACTGCTTCACAAAGATTCTAAAATAAAGTACTTTGACTTTTAAAGTTGGCCATAATATATTTGGTTATGCTATTATCACAGGGAATTCCTATTCAGGAATGAAGCATGATATTCTTGTGTATTACTCTTGATTATAATTTCAAAATTAAGCTTCTTTGATTCTGTCATAATCTCTAGAAGACCGCTTTCTAATCTGTTCACTATAAATTGTATGAGCTATAAAAATGCTTCTTTATTTTTTGCTCACAGGAAGCTATTTGCTTTAAAAAATAAGTCCACAAATAATAACAATGTCTTTCTCTTTCTCTCTCTCTTTTTCTGCTCTAATACAAAAGATTATGTGTTAACATTGGAATATATATACATATAGAATATATACAAATGGAAATATATTATAGAAATGTAGATGCAGAATATTATCCCAAATAATAAGGAGATCCATCTTGAAAGTTTGTCATTATTCTTGAAAAGTCCTTACTTTAAAGTGATATTTTAAGCTAAAAAAGAGTTGAATGAGACTTGCAGGTCTTCAAAGAAAAGTTTTATGAAATTCACTGGATGCCCTTTCTACAGACGGGCACAGTGAAAACCTCAAGGAGAGAATTAATGAAGAATGAAAAAACAAGTGGTAACTGGAAAATGTTATCAAAGACAACATAGAGAATTGGGGAGGTAAACACGATTATACTCAATGGTTTTATAGGTTTTTTTACCTGCCAGTGATGTTAAGAGCAATATAGAGAGAAATAGTGTGACAGGCTTATTTCTGTGCATGTGGTATATATGTACACACATGTTTCTGTGTGTATATTTATAATGCACGGAGTGTATATGTATGTGGAAGTCAGAGGTTGAGGTTGGGTCTCCTTAGTCTTCATCCAGGTTGTTTTAAAGACAATGTCTCCCACTGAACTTTGATGTCATTAATTGGGACAGATTGGGTGGCTAGCAAGCATTTCCTTTTTCTTGCCTAGCCCTGGGATTCCTGGTTTATACCACTATAACCAGCTTCATGTTGTTTCTGGAAAACAGTTTCTGGTTTTT
>JADRCC010134628.1:0-10535 GCA_019843855.1 Hylomyscus alleni
GGGGGGACAGGGGAATCAGTGTGGCTATACATAATTGGCTAGTTTAAACATCAGCTATATTATGTTCAGATCAGAGTGCAGGGGAATTCCTAAGGGTGGTGCTAATCTGAGTCAACAGGAACATCTGGTTAACCTTAAACCATATCAAAGAGGATCAGATGGCCCATAGGACCGGATGACCCCTTACTCAGTTGGGTCTGTCTGGACATGTCCTTGCATGCCTTCTCTATCTTTACAGCTTGCTTTTGTTCAGGCCTGTCTGGGCATGCCCAGGCTTGATCCACCATGGCTCTTTCAAGCTTGTAATTAGCTAGTACAGGCCTCAATTTGAATTTTCCTTTCACGTTGAGTTAGGATCTTCAGATATATAGAATTCAGCATTGGCTATGGTTAGTATTCTCCACACATCGTTCTTTCAAAACATTTGCTGAGTTCTGATGCATTTACTTTTCTGAAATACAGTTCATTTATTCATTTATTATTTAGCAAAATAAATCAAGTTTCTGCTCTATGCAAGGCATTCTGTAAAGAGCTAGTTTAACAATACTGCCTTGATGAACACATTTCCCAAAGTAATCTTTCAGTGGTTTTTCATTTATCTTAAATAATACATAAGTGCAACTACAATATTGTATAGAATATGGATCCTAAATTTTATGTGTCTGAATCCAATCTCAGTCCTTCTTCTTTTCACTTTTCTTTTTGCAGTTGTCATTAGATAAGAATAATTCTCTTTTACACATGGTTTCTTGATGTTCCTTGACCCATCTACACTTTTACCATCATTTCCTACCATATTTCTATTTGAGGATGTTGTGCATGCATACAATGTGATAGGAACTAGTCCACCCTTGATCCCTCCCCTCCAAAACTTGTTCCTCCATCTCCAACACAACTGTTTCAACTTTACATTTTCCTTTTCTTTTAGCTCACAGAGTTCACAAAGTGCTGCCAGTATGTGTATGGGTATTGAACTATCTCCTAGAGCATGGTTAGTCCCTCAGATGCCACATCCCTAAATAAAACCATCTCTCCTTCTCCAGCACTCACCAGTTAATAGACACCCAGCTAAGGATAGGATTTCATGATCACCTTGCTTTTCAGTTGTGAGAATTTTGTCTGGCTTGAACCTGTGCAGATTCAGTGCATGCCATCCCAATCTCAGGGAGTTCCTGTGTGCAAAACTACCCTGTTATGTCCTAAAAATACTATTTCATTGTCTCTTCCAGTGCCTTTGGCTCTTACAATTGTTCTGTATACTTTTCCACAATGATCCCTGAGCCCTGCAAAAAAGGGAGTATGGTGTAGATGTCCCATGGGGCTGAGAATTGAGAAACTCTCTTTTCCCATTGATCAGTTACAGGTCACTGTGTTAATTGATGTCTACTACTAAAAGAAGTTTATCTGCTGAGGGTTAAGATCTACACTGATCTGTGAGTCTAAAGATAAGTCATTAGGAGTCGGCTTATTATTATGTTCACTTGGCAGAAATTAGTTCATTTGATTCTCCATTTTTCTTATGACCTCTTTAGCCACAGATTCTTAGCCCTGATAATGGTCTTAAGTATGGGTTAACTCTTGCAGATAAGGTTGTGAATCTTTTCAGGAAGTGGTTGGTTCCTGGCCTAATGTTCTTCTACTATGGCACCAATGGGAACATCTTATGAGGCTGGTCATTGTTGACTTGAAACAATTAAAGACTGAACAGGAATTTTAAAAAGAAAATGGGTGAAACTGGTTGTAAGGGGTGGGAGTATTGGTGTCAAGTCACCAATCAGCCACATCACTATGGCAAAATTGCAATGTTTTTGAACTCTTGTTCTCAAAACACACCCCCACACTATCTCTTCTTCTACATGGTAAATCCTTTCCTCCTCTCCATCTTAAAGGCAACATTATGTCATATATTCTCCATTGAATTCCCACCATTAATATCTCTCTCTTCAACACATTAACCCAAATTTAAAATTTTCATATTTAAAGTTTTGTAACATTGATAGTAGTATGTAAAAGAACAATTAGGAAGAAACAGCTTACCAGTAAAGATTTTCAAAATTTTGAGATTGTAGAAGTGGATGAAATGAGATGATGAGAGATGATGAGAATCAAGCAGACAATTACATTTTGTTAACAAAGGTGCCCCAATGAGCAGCCATTTTGCTTTCAGCAAACAGTCAAATTTCTAATAGATCAAAATTTTAATTTTGTTCCAGTTAGCAATTTTGTTGTGTGTTAATAAAGTTTTGCTTAATTATTTTAACATATCATATCCTGGATATGCTAAATGACTGGTGATGTTTAAATTAATATAACTGCAGTATTTTCCTGTGGTAAAAATATTGAAAGTAAGCTTCTCTCTATATAACTATGATTAAGGTAACTCAGAAAATCAAGTCTGACAAATGGTTGAGTTCTGCTGGAAGCATGAGTATGAATGGAAAAATGTAGTTACTAAAGGAATATTACCAGTATGATGTTTGTGGGTGAACCCATTCATTATCAGCAAAAGTAATTGGTTAAATTGTTTTCTTATCTCTGTTTGTTTATCAGAAAAGTAATCTGACTTTTCTAGTCCAGTATTCTTGTACAATGATAAAATTAAAAGATTGATCATACATTGACCTAGGGTTTTGTTTTTTGCTTTTGTCTTGTCAACCTAACACAAGCTAGTATGATCTGGGAAGAGGAAGTTCAAATGAGAAAACACTTTCATCAGATTTTCTACAGGCATGCTACAAGGCATTTTCTTCACTTATGACTGATGTGGGTGGTTCCAGCCATGATGGTACTATCCTTGCACAGGTGGTCCTGTTCTTTCCTCTACAGTCTCTGTCTGTAAGTTCCTGCCTGAAATTCCTGTCATGACTTTCTTTCATGAAGAGCTAGAGTTGAAATAAGCACTTTCCTCCCCAAGTAGCTTTTGGTTGTCATTTTTTCTTTCTTTGTTGCCTTTCTTTCTTTCTTTCTTTCTTTCTTTCTTTCTTTCTTTCTTTCTTCCTTCCTTCCTTCCTTCCTTCCTTCCTTCCTTCCTTCCTTCCTTCCTTCCTTCCTTCCTTCCTTTCTTCCTTAAATCACAGCTCTAGAAACCCTAAGAACAACTTCAGTGTACGTAAAACTTTTATGTTTTTCTGTTAGAAAGTCTGCTGTCTACTCACTCTGTTTTGTGTTTTGCTCACTCATATTCAGCACTGGTTTACTTCAGGAAAGAGAAGATTTCTCTCACCTTGTGTTTACACTTTCTATGATTTGAGTGAATGCAGAACAATTTACCTTTTTTTTGTTTGTTTTGTTTTTTCAAGACAAAGTTTCTCTGTAAAGCTCTGGCTGTCCTGGAACTTACTCTGTAGACTAGACTGGCCTAGAACTCAGAAATCCACCTATCCTCTGTCTTCCAAGTGCTGGGATTAAAGGAGTGTGCCACCACTGCCCGGCTATATTTTTAATCACATGAAGATTCAAAATTCTTAATTTTATATGATTTATTACTTTTTGCATAAAAGAAAATCACTAACACATTATATTTTGAATTAGTTGAACTAAATAGATAACATGATAATTTCTGAGGAATTTAATAACACACATTCTAAATGCTAAATAAATTTAGGGTTTATTAAAAACTAAGACAGCATTTACCAGACACAGCAAGACAGGTGCGCATATAAATTTATAGTGGTTTCGAGGATCCACTTAAATAAGATCTGTACAAGCTAAAGCCAGACATAATCCCAGCACAGAGAGGAGAGATGGACCTGAAGTTCCAAGCCTAACTAGAGAGTTGTGATTGACTGTGTCTTTCCCCCAGCCTTGAGCAGGCTAAATAGACTTTAAATGCTTGGCCCTTAACAACCCAGGTGGAGTCAATTTCCTACAGGAGTAGACTGCCTGCTGAGCTTGCTTTGCAACTCAATCCAGCTGAAACAAAGGATAAGTCTGTAGGCTCTCCCTATATAATAAACACAGTACTGACTATTAAACTTTGAGCCTTGACCAGAAACTTTTGCCTTGAGGTCCTTTCTCACTTCCAGCCTCCCTCTCAGGTAACCCAGTTCATCCATGGCTGCTGGATGGCTAAAATTGACAGTTACTGGGAGCAGAGGTGTCAGATGTCTTTAAGTATATACCCCCTAATACACTGCCACCATGGCCCAGTGGAATGCCACACATGCAAAAGTATGTGGGTAGCATGTCTTGTATGGAATAGATAAAACAAGAAAAGAGAACACAAAGTTGGTTGTGTAGGCAAGGTGGGGTGGATCTAAATGATATTGAGGGAAGGAGAGAAATATAATAAAAATACTGTGCTAAAATTATTAAACAACTAAAAACACCTCACAGAATAAAATAATGAGCAACAAAAAATAATTCAAAAATAAGAAAGTCACCATTTTGGCTCATGGAAAATATATCTCAATAATGCTTCAAACATCGAGGATGTAAATACAAAGCTTCAAAGTATTCGGAAGCTTTTAAACCATGGAAAGTTGAGATTTCTCTTTTTCGGTTTTCATGGATTCATTTAATTTTTCCAAATTATATGTTTCTATTTTCATGGAAAAGATTTAATAATGCTTTTTCTTCCAAAATTTACCTAGGCATTTAATATGTTGCCAGGCAAAATATTAGCTGAATTATGTATAGTGAATACAATGTAGATATATAGAACAAATTCTAAAATATATATGGAAATATATAAGTAAGGGAATCTGAAAAAACCTTCAACACAGTAGAATAAGTATTCATATTGCCTAATTCAAAGGCTTACTATAAAATCCCTATTATCAAGACAGTATTTTATTGGAGCAAAAATAGAACTAGTATTATAGAACAGAGGAGAGATGGACCTGTGGAGATGGAGAGTAGAGACCAGAGATTGCTAATAGAAGTGTAGCCAACTGAATTTTATATTATTAGAAATGTTTGCTCTGTTGTATCCTGTTGAGTTTTGTGTAGCTATTTTTTTCAAATATATCATGCACTTTGTTTTTCTAATATAAGAAAACATCTAAGAAGTGGAAAACTTTTCTGAGCTCTTTAGTATATAATCACTAATCGCTTAAGTATTCTTGTGGGTGTAATTCCACAGGAGACATGTTCAGGTAGAGACTTGGAAGTAGTTATTGTCTCAACCTTCCTCTTTTCTGCTCTAAGCCCTATTATCCTCAAAACACTATAATCAGTTCAAGGATATGGTCATTATCCAGGTTACATAAAGGAAATTAAATTATTCAGATCTCCCAGAACAAATGAAAAGCCATACTAATCCAATAAAACACAGGCTTGCCAAATTTGTAAAAGAACTTTACTTAGCTGTTAACTGTTTTCAAATTATAACAATATAAAAATAATGTTATCATAAAAATTTCTGCTCTATCTAACAAGTAAACAATGGAAATGTAACACAAAGAAATACATTATTTAATTTTTACTCAAAGACATGATTAAACATCAATGTAAATATGTATTTTTAAATTAAATTATTTTTTATCAAACTTAATATTAGAGCAAAAAATGTTTGTTAGTACACATGATAATCCTTATTAGAATATGAATCTGTTATTTGCATCCTAATAAGGAAGTGAACCACAGTTGGGTTAGGCTTTGAAGACCATGGAGTTCAGGAGACAACTAACATCGCTAGTTCTCAGAAGTTCTTGCAGATGGGTAGTGTCTTCACCTGCATGGCCTTTGATCTAAACACAAACAGAAAGGAGGCTTTCAGAGCAAGGTTGTGAGGGGTTGATTTCCACTTACCAGCTTCTGGTTTTGGAAACTTACCTGACAGTTCACATCACTATTTGTAAGAGCAAAAATAGCTGTGGTCCATAAGTTGATTGCCATTTATGTGATTCAATGGACCTGAAATAGTATTTGCAGGTGATAGTGGAGACAAAACAAGTGTTGGTATTACATATTTTTATTTTCAAGACAAATGTTTATTTTAAAATTTATATTAATTTTTTTTTTGTTTGTTTTTTTGAGACAGGGTTTCTCCATGTAGCCCTGGCTGTCCTGGAACCAGGCCTCGAACTCAGAAATTTGCCTGCCTCTGCCTCCGAAGAGCTGGATTAAAGGCGTGCACCACCACCGCCCGGCACAATTTTATATTTTAATGACTCAATAAGTTAATGTGAAGAAACAAAGTGATGATTATATAAATAAAAAATAAATTTAAAAGGAGCTTTATATTCCATTCTCAGAGAGCAAATTTATATTGTCTTGTAAAGTTTTGCTCAAACCTTAATCATGGATTCTTTAAAGAATGAATTTAAGGTCACTTGTATTTAAGGTCACTCACAGGCCATCATGTTGAATTAATGTAGAGTGAGTTCTGGATACTAAGGATTTTTCATGTTGTGTTCAACAGTGTAATTTCATGTATTGGCTAGAATTTCATTTTCCCTGTCTCTCATCTCTGTGTCAATACTTGTTTATGTCAACATCATATTACAGATTATAAATGCCACATTTTTTCTTACCTTGTGGGCTTTCTAAGATTTGAAATTAATTGAGCTCTATGGGTAAGAACTTGATGCTAACAAAGCTTTGGCATGCTAATTAAAACTTTAAATAAATCTGAAGGGAAAGGCAAAACATCCTAACTGCAAAATCAGAAACATCAGTTGGATCCACACTAAAGGCAGACCCAGTGGCACCCCTGTAGTGTCTGCTCAGATTAAGTATGCTGTAAATTTTCTTTTCATTAGAAAAGTAATACCTGCTGGGTGTAAAGCATTTTATCTACAATGTCCTTTGCGGTGGTGGGGCAGCAATGACTAAACCTTAATATTATTAATATTTTATCTACTAAAAATGAAATTCTCATCTCATCACTTAAAAAGCTAACACTGTGCACAATTTAATAGTTTGGTAGGTTTTTTTTCCCTTTATTTTAATGTCCTAAATGTTTAAAAGTAGACTTTTATTTATTTATTTTGTGTGCCCATATGTACTTGTGGCATTTTCTGTGTGTACAGGGGTAAAAGGGCAACTTGTGATGGTCTGTTATCTCCTTCCACCATTTAGACTTTGCAGAGCAAACTCAACTTGCCAGGCATTGTGGTAAACACCTTTATCTCCTAAGCCATATTGCCTGCCTATAGTATTGTTTCAGAGGCTGTGATGGTTTGTGAGAAAATGAATGTGCAGAAAGTCAATATCTTTTCTTTTTTAAATTCTGGAATATTTTCTTCTAAATATTCACTCCCATTATTATCAAACTCTTCCTTTAAAATATCAAAAAGTGAGTCTCTATGAAAATGCATCTGTCATGGTGCTGTGAATATAGACATTCTTTCCTTAGTATCATCACCATGGCATATTATGTCAACTAAATTTTGTTAGTTTCCCATTTGGGGAATCAAATGCATAAAGTATTTGTATTCACAAAGTAGTAGAATTAAGTGCGACAGGTTGAGCCCTGAAAACAGAGAAGATCATAAATTCTGCCTGTCCTTGAATATTCGATGTTAAGTGTAAAATTCATTCAGGTCTACAAAGTCTTTTATTATTCTAACAGACTTCAGTGTGTATCTTTGTAACCAGTCTTTCTCCTTGTCTATGGTTCTACAAAGCCACTGGTCTGCTGTTACTTATGCTTTTAGTTTAAAATTGGAATTTAATTTAGTGGAGTCATAAAGTATTTCATACCCATGGCTTTCCAGTTTGTGTACTTGGTGTGAGGTGCATTCTTGTTTGTATATACATTAGTTATATATCACTCCCTGTGGCTGAGTAATATTTTACCACATACATAGTAAGTTGGTCGGTTGATAATTATTCTATTACTTTCTAATTTTGACTTTCAGAAACAGATAGATATTTTATGTGAACAGCATGTTATCCTTGGAAAGGAGGATCCGATCAAAACACAATACTTACACAAACACAACTCTCAAACAATATAAAGTATATGAATGAATAGACAGTAATGCTAAATAGTCAGTTGATCAAAACTGTAATAAACTATTTTAAGCCCAAATAGTATTATATATGTGTGCATTTGAGTTGGGTCAGAAAATAGACATATAAATGTCACTTTCCACTGCAAGGCATTGGTGTATGAGACACTTGAAGCTACAGAGATAAAAACGACAATATGAACGTAATTGTAAACAATATGTTACTCTCTATTTGTGAGTAAAGAGTTAATGCCAGTGTTTCCTAAAAGGGAAAAAACAGGGACATAACAAAGTGGACTTCTTTCTTTTTCTCTTTTTACTTGTGAGATTATAATTTAATAACAACATTTATTGCTTTCCTTTCCTCCCTAGCCCCCACAGGAGGTTAAGTTTTTAAATTTTACATTTCCTACGTTACTTAACTTTGTAAAAGCATGTATTAATAACTTCGCAATATGGATGAGGGGAACATTAGCAACTTCCCCTCATTATTGAAGCATTAGTTGAATTTATTAATTTCCTTATTTTTAATTTCTATTAGTTCTTT
Source organism: Hylomyscus alleni (assembly GCA_019843855.1). Lineage (NCBI taxonomy): Eukaryota > Metazoa > Chordata > Mammalia > Rodentia > Muridae > Hylomyscus > Hylomyscus alleni. The sequence goes on from JADRCC010134628.1 coordinate 8,446, forward strand.
GGAAAATTTTATACACTAAAATTTTTAAGTTAAAATATAATTACATAATATATAAATTTTTTCAGTTGGCATATGCACACACATATATGTATATATACATATATATGCTTAAATACATAAACAGCTGGCTCAGTTCCCTTAGTGTTACATGTATGTGTATGATTTGAGGGCTGACAACTTGGTATTGGATCACCTATTAGGAAGCTAATCCTTGGGGAATACTATTTCTCCTGCTTGAAGCATTTCTTGCTGGCCTGTGGTTCTTTCAATATGTTTTGATCTTATTCATCCCTTCTCCCAACTCCTTCCAGATCCACCTTTACCATTTCTGCAGTTTTCCATTAGAGTGGTTAACTCACCAGGAGCTACAGTTTTAAAGAAAAATGACTCTCCCTCTCTTGGCAGATTTCAATTACCAATAATCCCTCAGCTAAGGGCGGGGCTACTTTCCCATTTACCCTCTCCATGCTAGGAGTTGGTTGAGCTTCGGCAGGTCTTGTTTGAGCTGTCACAATCTCTGTGAGTTCATTCTGGAAGCACCCTGCTGTATCTAGCAGACACCATTTCCTTGTATCCATCTACAGTCTTCATCTCTTAGAAATCTCTCTGTCCTTTGGTCTGCAATAATTTCTGAACCTTGGTAGAATAGTGTGTAGGATAAATGTCCATTTTAATGTTAAGCACTTCATAGTCTTTTATTCTCTGCACTGTGACCAGTTGTAGGTCCCCGTGCTAATCATTTGTCTACTGTCAAAAGGAGCTTCTCTGACTGGGTTGAAAGATGAGTTATTATATAAGTACGATTATGTCATAAAGTTCTCTGATCGGGTTTGAGAGATCAATTATTATATAAGTACAATTATGTCATTGGGAGGCATTTAATGCAATGTCTGTTCAGTTAAATAACAGTAATAGTAAAATTTATTTAATTGACAAGTAATAGATTTTTATCTCAAGATCAACAGAGTTCTACTTCCTCTGTACCCTACACATACTAGGAAATGCAAAGCACTGTGTTAAAACGGAAGTCTCCCTTATATCTGAAACAGAATGGGAAACACTGAGAAATACTGAGAAAGGAACTTGCTATAGAGTTGTGAAGAATGGGCTTCAGAAAGTGAACAGTTTCCATTTCTTTCTTGATAGATTAAGGGGCAGAAAGAAAACATCTTTCCTAATTGCCCACTTAGTGCCAGGCACTGTGGAGAAGTTTTACTAAGTTTTCTCATGCTTCTTCACATTAACACTGTGAGAAAGTTTGTTTTTTTTTTTAACCTTAACGTTAGAGGAGAATAATAAATAATATGAGACTGTAAATAATTTATTAATCATGTACATTGTATGCTTTTATTAAATGTTTATTTCCTGACAATTATGTCCAGTTTGCTAAATCTGGTATATTCTCAAATAAAGCAATATTATTACATTGAGTTGTTCAGATGTTTAAAGAAAGATACATTTTTTTTCTAAACGTTTGATTCAATATATAATTTTTAGTCAATCAGATATCTATTTGCTATATCTCTGATAATTGATTTAAATTTTACATTGTTTTAATAATAAAAAGTATCTAGTAGACTAATAAGCATAGTAGCTTAAATAGATCTATAGGTGGCTTTGCACATTTTTTTTTTTATAAAGACAGCGCTTATTGCTACTGTTCTCTAAATATTTCATATTTTCTGTTACAATAAAAATCTTGGCATGTGCATTTTCAAGAGCATCTTGAAGTGGACTGTACTTGTTCATCCTTCTCTGCATTTATATCAGTGATGTTAGTAAGGATGCTGCTGCCACGGTGAAGCCAGAAAGTAATGAGAGGATTAGCAGTCCTTCAGGGAAATGCTGCTATTGTCACAGGGACTACTTTGCTAGTATATAATTGGAAAAATAAAAACAATGCTATATGGATGATTGGTATAGCCACACTTTCTGTGTGCAAACAGAAGATGACGGCAGGCTACACTAGGTGGATCTCCTTGAATTTTCCTGCCTTCATCTCTAATGGTCAAATGCAGGATGACATTCATGCATCCATGGGTGTTTGAATTAGTAGCTTGACATTCTTATTTTGACAAAAAAAAAAAAAA
>JADRCC010134629.1:0-10983 GCA_019843855.1 Hylomyscus alleni
TTTTTTTTTTTATTGGGGAATTGAGTCCATTGATGGTGAGAGATATTAGTGACCAGTTATTTTGATATTGGTGGTGTTATATGTATGTGTGTGTGTTTGTCTGTGTGTCTGTGTATCTGTGTGTGGTTTCCTTGTATTAGCTAGTATGTAACTACTTATTTTCCTGAATGACATTATCCTTCCTGAGTTGGAATTTTCATTCTAACATTTTCTGTAGGGCTGGATTTTTTTTGTAAGTAAGTAGATATTGTTTTAATTGAATTTGTCTTGAAATATCTCATTTCTCCATCTATGGTAACTGAGAGTTTTGCTGGGTATAATAGTCCAGATTGGCACCTGTGGTTTGTTAGAAGGAGGAATAAAATAGTCATAAGAGGCAGATGAAAGAAGGAAACTGGAAGGGAAGGGTATGGGGAAAGGAATAGGGGTTCAGGATCAGGTGTGGGGAAAGCTAGGTGGCCATGAAAATGAATGGAAATCTACAACTAATGGGGGTGAGGAGGTGCGGGGCATCTCCAGGACAGGATAGAAACTAGGGATAAGGGAGGTACCCAAGAATCAATGGGATGACCTTTACTATGACTCACTACATTGGGGATATGGAACCCGAAGAGGCCACCTCCTATAACCAGGCAGGAACTACAGTGGAATGATAGAGACACCAATCTACCCACAAAACTTTCAACACAAATTTTGTTCTGCCTAAAGAAATGCAGGAACAGGAGCTAGAGCAGAAACTAAGGAAATGGCTGACCAATAACTGGCCAAACTTGAGATCCATCCCATGAGCAAACACTAGTTCCTGACACTATTAAGGATACCCTGTTAATGCTTGCAAAAAGGACCACGTTGTCCTCTGAGAGGATTCTACCCAGCAGCTAACTAAGACAGATATAGACACTCACCATGAAACAGAGGATGGAGCTTGAGGACTCATGAAAGAATAGAAAGAAGGATTACAGGCCCCAAAGGGGATAGAAACTCCACAGGAAGACCAACAGAATCAACTAACCTGGACCCTTGGGGCTCTCAGAGACTAAAACACCAACCAAAGGATATACATAGGCTGGAACTAGGCCTCCCCACATGTATGTAGCAGATGCGCAGCTTGGTCTTTATGTGGGCCCTGAACAACTGGAGCCAGGGCTATCCCAAACACTCTTGCCTGTCTGTTCTTCTAGCTGATCTGCCTTGCATGTCCTCATGGATGAGAAAGGAAGCACCTAGCCTCACTTAGACTTGATGTACCAGAATTGGGGTATACCCAGGAGAACCCTTACCCACTCAGAGGAGAACGGAAGGAGGGATGGGGGAAGGATTGGGAGAGGGGCTGACCAACAGGGGGCAGTGAGTGGGATGTAAAGTAAATAAGTAAAAAAAATTAAATTAAATTAAAAAGGAAAAGGAAAAAGAAAAAAATCAATGAAATGAATACTAATGATAGTCTGTTATACTCACAGAGTAGCACCTTGCTCAGTTGTTATCAGTAAGGCCTTGCCCAGCAGCTGATGGAAACAGATGCAGAGACTCAGCCAAACTTTAGGTGGTGCTTGGGGAATCCCGTGGAAGAAGGAGAAGGAGTGTAAGAGACAGAAGGGTCAAGAACACCACAATAAAACACATAGAAGCAACCAGCCTGAGCACATAGGAGCTCCCAGAGACTGAACTTCCAACCAGAAAGCCTGCATGAGCCTGACTTAGACTCTTCTGCATATATTTTACAGTTATGTAACTTGATCTTCTTGTTGGACTCCTAACAGTGGGAGCAGGAGCTGTCTGGGACTCTGTAGTCTGCCTTTGGGACCCTTTTCCACCTACTGAGTTGACTTGTCAAGCCTTAATAGAAGAGGAGGTGCCTAGGCTTACTACAACTTGATTATGTCACAGCAGGTTGATATTCATGGGAAGACTGCCATTTTCTGAAGACAAATGGTAGAGTAGATTGGTGTGTGTGTGTGTGTGTGTGTGTGTGTGTGTGTGTATTTGTGTGTGTGTGTGTGTGTATGTATGTGAGTATGTGTGTGTGAGTGTGAATGTGTGTTGGACTGGGAGGAGTGGAGGGAACAGAAACTGTGGTTGAGATCAAAATAATAAAAGTAAAATAGAAAACAAAAAAATTGTCAACAACCTATTTTTTAAATAAGTCATCTATAATTGAAAACTCTTCTCTCTAAATGTAAGGATGTCTTAATTTTCCTAATCAATCAAATATATTTTATCATCATTTATCACCATATACAACTATTCCATCAAAATATTATATAACCCACAAATGTAGATCATATAAAGTCATCCTAATTGTTCTAATAATACCTTAAAAACATAAAAAAAAAACAAGGAAATCAATTGTAAGAACTTTTTATTTTATATAATATAGGTGTATAACCAATGTGATGTTTTGCATTCTTTTATAAACTATAGAAGTTATAACAGTCTGGCCTTTTTGTAGGTTGCTTAAGTGAAACAATGGTCATCTGCTCAGAGGTGTTAAGAAAAAAATAGAATAAAGAGTTTAGTTCTCAAGGAGGTCAGGGCAGAATGGCGAAATGAGGGCTGGGAGCCAGAACAACCGCAGGGAACTTTGGAAATGTGTATATAAAAAGAAAATGATGTGCAATTTTAAAAAAAATCCCCAGACAACTTGGAAGTCACCCTCATTCATTTCCCAATTTTAGAGTTACAGTGGAGAAGAGGATCCTTCCAGTGAGAACAGATAACCATTAGAGATTCTTCTACTCCCAATACTCAATTACTACATGACCGAGAAGCTTAGCATGCTCCCAGCTCTCTCCTAAATCATCCCACATCGTGCAACAGTCATTTTTCCAAATAAAAGTAAAAGACTACATCTCTAAAGTCCATTTTAGCTAAATACATCCCTCTTGGCCCAAAGCGTAAATTATATCTAGATTAATGATCAAAGTCTTCTAACCATGAGACAAGTCTCTCCAGTCTCACTGTCTCTGACTCTCTGTGTGTCTGTCTCTCTCTGTCAGTCTCTGTCTGTGTCTCTCTCTTAATTATTTTAAGTTGGACTTTTAACCTTTTGGTTTGAAGTAGAGGAGTGGACTATTAATGTTAAAACAGAGAGAATCAAAATTAAATGTGAGTTAGTAGGTACAGCTTTATGGGACCTGAATTTGCTTTCCCACACATTTTATCTCCCATGGTAGAGGCTGTCATGAGCAGGGAAGTATTCCAGTAAATTGATCAATAGCCTGTGAATTCATATACTAGCATTATCTTCATTCTGCTCTATGACTTTATCCTTTCATTCATGTTGAACTTATAGTAACATGAATCTACACATTGCAGGATTATTCTGGTCAGAGTTTGAACATCATTTAATGACTATGTTCTCAAAATGTTTTTGAGTAAAATAATAAAAATCTCTAAAAAGTTTTGTTTTAAATTTCAGACACTTTTTCTTTCCTTTTCAGCTAAGAAGCATAATAACAGCAATGTTATATTCCTGCGTGGTTTTCATGTTTTTTCATTAATATGAGAACTCCTTAATTCAAAGATAAGAGTTTAGGGGCACACACTAGTTTTTATGGCTTTAATGCTTTAATTATTTCAAACACAAATTGAAAATTCAGACACCTAGTGCTATTTAAGTGAGTTCAGGTTTTTGTGGTTTAATAAAAACATCTGTTTTGGTTTTTCAACCACAAAAGTGCATTTAATCTGTTCTTCCTTTGGTTGAACTTTTCACATCTGCTCGGCTTGATTCCCGAAAGCTAAAGACCAGCTCTTTTCCCAAAGTAGGAAGTCTACCTGCACAACTGTTGATCTAGCTCAAAGGGTCTGTTTTCTATACTAGCTGAAGATTTCAAAAGAATAACAAAAATAAACTGCCTACCCATGATGCACTGCTTACATCCTTTGGCTTACATATCATGGTGTGGTCATTTTATGAATGCAACGCTGCCTGGAATTTTGAATTAAGACAGCAGATTGTCAGACCCCACAAACCCAGGTACTTCTTTCATGTTCTGAGCTTTTGAATCATGGAAAAAGAATACACTCTATTAAGTTAATTGCGTGTGAAAAAAGTTATACCAAGGGCGCACAGTGGCTTGCAGACCTCTGTGGTTTGTTTTGGACATGCATCTAATGCTTATCTGAGTCCCCTGGGTCCTGAAAAGTAGGCCGGAAATGTTGCAAGGACAATATTACCTCAGGATTTTCCACAATTGTTTGCTACTCCTGAGACCTCAGCTTCATTTCTTCTTCTGTTTATGAGCAATCCTAGGAAACAGCTGAAATCAGAGCATCTGAAACAAAAAAAAGAAACCAAAGGGCTGAGAAAAAACAAAACAAAAAAACCCAAAATTTTCATCTTTTATGAATTTGGAAAAGTTATCGAAGAAGATCAATGACTCAGTATCTATTTAGCTCAAATGGAAGGACTAAATCTCTTTATCAGCATTTACATGAGATTAAACAAAGATGAATATTTTGAATTTATTTAGACAAGATGTAATTGATACCAAGTTAGTATAATTATTTTATTTGAGAAATTTATTTAAATATGTGAGGTGTATATAATTACATATTTTTCAGATACATGATTATGTAATTATATTTGGTCTTATTTCTAGGACAGAGTAACATGGCAACCTGCAATTATTAGGTGTTTAACCCATGTCTGATGAATGAAGCTTAATGAGGTAATATAGTGGGGGAAGCCTGGTATACTAACTTTGTCTATGCAAAGAAGATGAGTCTATATTTGAATAATTTCCTGGTGTCTTATGTAAATAGGAGCTACCAATGGAGATGATTCAACTTAATTCATGAAATGATGGTCTAATACATGACATGTGAGAACCACAGTAATAAGTACAAGGATCAGGAAGAGTTTTACAAGATTGAAATATAAACTAACTGTGTAAATTGTGAAACAAGCCTTGAAAAATAATCATTGAACACTGTTAGATTGAAAACAACGTTCAAGGTATTTCTTAAGAAAATAGTCATCAAAATTAAAATATTGGGAATTTTGAAGAAGGTTTAAACTAAAAGGAAAGCAAAAATGTAATTTGATAATAGTACTGGCTGGTTTTGTGTGTCAACTTGACACAAGCTGGAATTATCACAGAGAAGGGAGCTTCAGTTGGGGAAGTGCCTCCATGAGATCCAGCTGTGGGGCATTTTCTCAATTAGTGATCAAGGGGGTAGGGCCCCTGGTGGGTGGTGCCATCTTTGGGCTGGAAGTCTTGGGTTCTATAAGAGAGCAGACTGAGCAAGCCAGTAAGGAACATCACTCTATGGCCTCTGTATCAGCTCCTGCTTCCTGACCTGCTTGAGTTCCAGTCCTGACTTCCTCTGGTGATCAACAGCAATGTGGAAGTAAGCTGAATAAACCCTTTCCTCCCCAACTTGCTTCTTGGTCATGATGTTTGTGTAGGAATAGAAACCCTGACTAAGAAAATAATCAAGCAAAATTTGTATTTAGAAATTATAGGAGGAGAAACTGACAAGGAGTCTAGTTAGGCAAAGAGACATGGGAAAAAAGATGACCTAGATTTTTCTTTACTTCTTCTTCTTCTTTTTTTTTTGTTTTTTTTGTCTTTTCGAGACAGGGTTTCTCTTTGTAGCCCTGGCTGTCCTTGAACTCACTCTGTAGACCAGGCTGGCTTTGAACTCAGAAATCTGCCTGCCTCTGCCTTCCAAGTGCTAGGATTAAAGACATGTGCCACCACTGTCCGGCAGCCTATATTATTCAAATGAGATTTTCAAAATGTGATATTCAGGTGATTATCATAGACTTAGATAATGTGCAGCCTGTTTGAAACCAAGAACCTCCATTGCAAAATTTGCTTTAACATGTTTGGGGCTAGTCTCAGATACTTGCTCTCTTTTTAGTTCCAGTTTAAAAGGGAAATCATGACGAACAAGAAAGTAAGATTTTCCAAATTTTAGATTCATTGCTGCTCTTGAAGATAAATCAGAAAGAGTTTTGTGGAGATCATGATGAAAACTACACATCTTTTAAAAGAAAAGGAAATTCTAAGAACAAGAAGTAGGAAAATCGTTTGTGGAATTCTGTATGCTGCATGCTCCAGATGGAATGCTATACATATTTTCGTGACTTTGACAATTTGTACAACTTCATATATGAAACAAGGGTCAAATGATAGTAAGCATGGGGTTTCAAGAATGAAAAAAAAAAACAAGAAAATCATTCAAAATGAAACAAAGATTTACAGGATTTGGAATCTTAGCACTTTTGATAACTATATTTTTCACTTTCACTAGAGAGTCATAAAAACACAATATAAATATTAACTGAGAAAAGCTCCCATCTGTAATATCTCTAGGGCTGAAAATAAGCATGATGACATGATGAAAATTAAAAATGTGTTTTTCATGATGTCATATATGACAAATTTAAAAATACATTTACTGGTGATGTAAGAGTTATGAATATGTTTCTGTAAAAGCACAGAGAAGCAAATCATTAGTAGTTCTGTGACATACACACACACACACACACACACACATACAAACACACACACATATATCACCTTGTTCACCTTATATTGGTATATGTTATAAGAATTGAATCTGGAATGCAAAGATAAAATCAGATTTAGTATGTTTCAAGTGCCTCAAACTAAATAATCTCATTGTTTTGTCCTTTGTCTCTTGCCTAGCCTGTCATCTCTTGAGCAACATAAAGTGCACTAACAAGTCCTTCCTCATGTTCAGCCCAAGGTAACAACTCACAAGTCCACTCTTGAAGCATTTTTCATCACTACCAAGTCTACCCTGCTGCTGAAAGGCGCTTTAATCCCATATCTACATATGTAGAGAACAGAACTGAAGGACCTTCTGGCCATGTTACTTCTCTTTCCATTTCTCTAATTCACTTCTGTGCAACCAGCAGTTAGCTGTGACTTTGTATGATTCTGCCCACAAAAATCATATCACATATTTCTTGAGATCTTTCTCATTGTTTGGAAGTTTGTTCACTAGCGCTGAACTATGTGTGGAATCAAACTAATTCAGTTAAATCAGCATGACACACTCTGAGAACAAGTAGCTTATGAATGATAAATGTAGGAGTTGCAAACGTAGAGGGTTCAGTTATTTCATCCTCACTTCCAGAGAAAACAAAGTTTCATAGGAAAAAAATGAAGCATTCTACCAATTAAGACCTTATTTTGCATCTTCAGTATGCAGACTCCACTGATATCTGAAGTAGGTAGACATGATTCTGAACACGAGAAACACAAGCTTTCAAAAGATGAAAGAAAACTTGGAAATTTTACTTTATAAATTCAGAAGTCACCAAACTTTTGCCAGTTTTCCTTTAAATATCTTTACTTTGTGGGGCTAGCAAGATGGTGCAGGGGATAGATGAGTCTGCCACTAAGCCTGATGCTGTGAATTAAATCACTAAGTTCTACATTGTGAAAGCAGACTATACTCTGACCTTCACATGCATAACATAGCCAGCAACCAGAGACACATGCATATGCATATATGTTTGTTTGTACACACACACACAAAGAGAGAGATAGACAGACAGGGACACACACACACAAAGATGTAAATGTTCTATATATTGATCACAATGTTTCCAAAAGAATCTGTGGTTATCAACAATTTTCTGATTGGAAACAAGGCCTGTTCCCTGAGATGGAATTCATACCAGGCACTGTTAAACTAGAAGCTCCTGTGTCTAGATAAATCAGAGACCCTAGGAGAAACCCTAATTTTATTCTTTAGCTAAATTGATATCATATTAAATCAACTCCCAATGACTTTGTTATATCCATATTTCTCAACCCTCATCAGAGAAGCATCTAATTAGAGTGGATGGAAATTAACAGAGAGACCTTGTCTTAGGGTTTCCATAGCCGAGAAGAGACATCATGACCAAGGCAACTCTTAAAAAAGAAAACATTTAACTCAGACTGGCTTACAGTTTCAAAGGTTCAGTCCATTTTCATCATGGTGGGAAACAAGGCAGCATCCAGGCAGACTTGGTGCTGGTGGAGCTGAGGGTCTACATCTTGATCCGTAGGCAACAAGGAGAAGACTGAATTTCACACTAAGCAGAGCTTGAGTATATGTATGGCCTCAAACTCTGTCTCCATCCACAGTGACTGACACACATCCTCCAACAAGGCCATAACTCTTAATAGTGTCACTCCCTATGGCTAAGCATTTAAACGTATGTGTCTCTGGGGTCCATACCTATTCAAAACACCACAGACACCACCATCTGTCAATTCACAGGAAAACAAGAGACAATGATGTGACAAGGCCTAAATGAAACATACATATCTCTGCCCTCTGCTTCCCAGGGGCTTAGGTATCTTTCCAGAAGAGGGGGAAAAAAGATTGCAAGAACTAGAGGTGGCAGCTCACATCAAGGTAAGTGTTTTTCTGACACAACAGGGCAACTGTACATACGAGGTCATGGTGACTGTGATAGCATGCATAAGACCTGTGCATACTCAAGTCATACAAAATTCCAGCATAGATGGGGAAGGTAGGCAGGAAATTCTGCTACTACCTGAGGAGTTGTTGTCAACTGTTGCTTGCTGAGAGAAGCAAAGTCAGTTTTCTTTAATGCTGTGACTCCTTGGTAAGGTGGTCCCACTAGCTGGACAACACAGGCTGAACTTTATGGAGGTAGAGGGGAATCTCAGAGTTGTATAGAAAGGGTAAAGAGATTTGACTGGGTACTCATAGGAGGAGCTGGGGAAAGCAGGGTGAATAAAATCAGAGTACACTGTTTGAAAATTTCAAAGAATGAAAATATTGTCTAAAAACTAAACAAACAAACCACTCAGATTCTTGCCTGAGGTCACATCAGGCCTGTGCTAGAGGTTATGTGGACTTACTTCTTAATGTCTACGTCAGAACTTGACCACGGTTTTCTATCTCAAAAGGATTAAACCACATCATGGCAGAGCAATCTATGGGAATCACAGGCTTTTAACACATTAGAAATAGGTTAAAAGCACTTTATTAGATAGATAGCCATGTTCTTCAGAAGCCGTCTTGAACATCTAATTAGTGGTATTTGATCCGACTGACATATTGACCAGTGATTTGAACAGAAGTTAGATCCCCATCCCCACAGATCACAGAGGGAATATAAATCTGTGACTGTGAAATTAGCTTCTATAACTTCCAAGGAGTTTGTGTAGAACAGACTCTCTTAATTTCACAGTTTTATAGTTGCTTTACACACCCTTTAGTGTATCCAACTCTTTAGTAAATCATTGGTCAAAATTATACTCAGTACTAACATTTTTTTCAAGAAGGGGTCAAGATTTGCAAACAAGCCAAAATAGAAAGTTAAAATTTTTAAATATATTCCTGTTATGCATCTTAACAACAACAAAAAAAAGCTATACTTGGAGCCCAATACTATTGTGTGGCACTCTGTGTTTGTTTAGCTTGTATTTTTGTTTTTGCTTTTTTTAAACTGTTCTCATTACCCTAGTCAAACAGTAACTAATTTTGATTTCTTAGTCTCATTTTAATTGTTCATGTTGTTATTATATAAATATTGCTACTTTTGTTAATATTTAGATAGTCAAAGAATTCTAACTCAATACAATAATGGTTCCATAAATTCAGAACGAGGTGAAAAACAAGATATATATATATCTAAAGATCAACAGAATCTACTCAAATCTGTATTTTCAAACAATATTATGAGCATTTTTTAGTATTATTGCTAGTTTTAGACTGTTTGGATTCTGCTTTTATTGTATAAAAAGTAAGAGAAAAAGTTAATTGCAGGTATGTAAGAAAAAATATACAAATACATAAATACATTTTGGGGAAAAAAAACGGGTAGTGTCTGCCTTTAATCCCAGCAGTCCATAAGCAGAGGCAGGAAGTATATCTCTGTGAGTTCCAGGGCAACCAAAGCTATACAGATCCTGTCTCGATTCAAAAACAAAATAACAAGCAAACAAAAACATTCTTCTCTCAAGAATTTATTCTAGCCAAGAAAAATCACAGTTTAAACCATGAGCATTATATGAATATTCCAAAGGACACAACTTAGCTTTCTGGAAATACAACCATACCAAAGTAACTTCTTGAGTCTTCTAGAGATTTATCGGTTAAGTACGAGTGCCTATGTGAGTGTGTCAGCCCTGATTTTGCAGATGTTTCAGCAACATTTACTGTGGCTGCAGCAGTGGTAACGTGTTCTACTTAAGATCAAACACTCTCTCAGGATCTGGCAAGATTTAACAGAAATTTAAAACAATACTTTCCAGAGAAAACGGTAACCATCTGCAATTGTTATTATTAACACAATTCTTTTTCTCTTTTTTCTTCCTATATTATTTATACTTCCTGTTGCTTTCAAATCATTCAATCTATCATTAGCAATTAATTATAAACAAATGTCTAATGATGTTTAGATCTATGTTCTTTTTCTTCTAGAGCCAAACATGGCAGCATGTTTTAATCACAGGAATTTCCTTTCCACTCTCAGATATACCTGAGCTCTGTTTGAAGAACTCAATAGCAGAACACATAAATGACTCCTGTCAGGAGGGAGGGTCTTTGTAGCCATTGGAAAGAAAAAGAGTGAAACATGTTAATACTGGAGAGCAAGTTCAAATCAATAGCATTTACTGTTCTGTAAATGAGAAACATCCTTAGACACACTTGAACATGAAGACTTGAAATATTAGAATAAGTCTTCTTGTTTCATGCTATTTAGCCTTAATGACATCTCACTACCTATAGCTAAAGAAATATTAGACCAAGTCTGAGCCCTTTCCTTAGCTTTTGTCATGACCATTGCCAGAGACCCTCCACTTGTGCCTCTGCCAGAATGAGAACTCAATTACTCTCTTTACAGGAGAGTTGACTCTTTGATGTTACTCAGCCACCGCTCCTATTACAGTCACTTTTATCTCTGTCCTGGCACTCAATCCTGCAGCATCCTCTGCTCCAGGTGGTCTCCATCTAACATTGAATAGTGCCCCC
>JADRCC010134630.1:0-10963 GCA_019843855.1 Hylomyscus alleni
CTTTTGTTGTCTAATTGCTCTGGCTAGGACTTCAAGTACAATATTGAGTAGGTAGGGAGAGAGTGGGCAGCCTTGCCTAGTCCCTGATTTTAGTGGGATTGCTTCAAGTTTCTCTCCATTTAGTTTGATGTTGGCTACTGGCTTACTGTATATTGCTTTTACTATGTTTAAGTATGGGCCTTGAATTCCTGATCTTTCCAAGACTTTTTTCATGAAGGGGTGCTGGATTTTGTCAAATACTTTCTCAGCATATAATGAGATGATCATGTTTTTTTTTCCTTTGAGTTTGTTTATATAGTGAATTATGTTGATGGATATCCCTATATTTAACCATCACTGCATCCCTGGGATGAAGCCTAATTGTTCATGATGGATGATCATCTTGATATGTTTTCAGATTCAGTTTGCAAGAATTTTATTGAGAATTTTTGCTTTGATATTCATAAGGGAAATTGGTCTGAAATTTTCTTTCTTCATTAGGTCTTTGTGTGGTTTAGGTATCAGAGTAATTGTGGCTTCATAGAACAAATTAAGTAGAGTGCCTTCAGTTTCTACTTTGTGGAACAGTTTGAGGAGTGTTGGTATTAGGTCTTCTTTGAAGGTTTGATAACACTCCACACTAAATTCATCTGGTCCTGGGTTGTTTTTGGTTGGGAGACTGTTAATGACTGTTTCTATTTCATTAACAGATATAGGACTGTTTAGATCTTTGATCAAATCTTGGTTTAACTTTGGTACCTGGTATCTGTCTAGAAAATTGTCCATCTAGGTTTTCCTGATTTGTTGAGTATAGGCTTTTGTAGTAGGACCTCATGATTTTTTGGATTTCCCCAGTGTCTGTTGTTATGTCTCCTTTTTCATTTCTGATCTTGTTAATTAGCATACTGTTTCTGTGTCCTCTAGTTAGTCTGGCTAAGGGTTTGTCTATTTTGTTGATTTTCTCAAAGAACCAGCTCCTGGTTTTGTTTATTCTTTAGATAGTTCTTTTGATTCCATTTGGTTGATTACAGCCCTGAGTTTGATTATTTCCTGTCTTCGACTTCTCTTGGGTTAATTTGCTTCTTTTTGTTCTAGAGCTTTCAGATGTGCTGTCAAATTGCTGGTGTATGCTCTCTCCAGTTTCTTTTTGGAGGTACTTAGCGCTATGAGCTTTTGTCTGTTTCCATGATCTGTCCATTGCAGAGAGTGGGGTGTTGAAGTCTCCCACTATTATTGTGTACAGTGCAATGTGTGCTTTGAGCTTTAATAAAGTTTCTTTTATGAATGTAGATGTCCTTGCATTTGGAGTATAAAGGTTCAGAATTGAGAGTTCATCTAGGTAGATCTTACTTTTGATTGGTGTGAAGTGTCCCTCCTTATCTTTTTGATCACTTTAGGTTGAACGTCGATTTTACTTGATATTAGAATGTCTACTCCAGCTTGTTTCTTGGGACCATTTGCTTGGTAAATTTTTTTCCAGCCTTTTATTCTGAGATAGTGTCTGTCTTTGTCACTGATGTGGGTTTCCTGTATGCAACAAAATGTTAGGTCCTATTTACATACTCAGTCTGATAGTTTATGTATTTTTATTGGGGAATTGAGTCCATTGATATTAATAGATATTAAGGAGAAGTAATTGTTGCTTCATGTTATTTTTGTTGTTAGAGTTGGAATTCTGTTCATGTGGCTATCTTAGTTTTTAGTTTTACTGGAAGATTACTTTCTTTTTTCTAGGATATAGTTTCCCTCCTTGTGTTGGAGTTTTCCATTTATTATCCTTTGATTGACTGGATTTGTGGAAATATATTGTGTAAATTTGATTTTGTCATGTAATACTTTGGTTTATCCATCTATGCTAATTGATAGTTTTGCTGGGTATAGTAACCTGGGCTGGCATTTGTGTTCTCTTAGGATCTGCATGACATCAGCCCAGGATCTTCTGGCTTTCATTTTCTCTGGCAAGAAGTCTGGTGTAATTCTGATAGGCCTGCCTTTATATGTTACTTGACCTTTTTTCCTCTCACTGCTTTTAATATTCTTTGTTTTATGCATTTGGTGTTTTGACTATTATATGGCAGGAGGAATTTCTTTTCTGGTCCGAACTATGTGGAATTCTGTAGGCTTTTTGTATGTTCATGGGCATCTCTTTTTTTATGTTACAGAGTTTTTCTTCTATAATTTTGTTGAAGATATTTACTGGCCCTTTAAGTTGGAAGTCTTCACTCTTTTCTATACTTATTATCCTTAGGTTTGGTCTTCTCATTGTGTCCTGGATTTCCTGGATGTTTTGGTTTAGGAACTTTTTGCATTTTGCGTTTACTTTGACTATTGTGTCAATGTTTTCTATGATATCTTCTGCACCTGAAATTCTCTCTTCTATCTCTTGTATTCTGTTGGTGATACTTGCATCTTTTACTCCTGACTTTTTCCCTAGGGTTTCTATCTCCAGAGTTGTCTCTCTTTGTGATTTCTTAATTGTTTCTACTTCCATTTTTAGGTCCTGGATGGTTTTGCTCCATACCTTCACCTGTTTTGTTGTGCTTTCCTGTAATTCTTTAAGGGATTTTTGTGTTTCCTCTTTAAGGGCTTGTACCTGTTTACCTGTGTTCTCCTGTATTTCTTTAATGGATTTATTTATATCCTTCTTAAATTCATCTATCCCCATCATGAGATATGTTTTTAGATCCAAATCTTGCTTTTCCAGTGTTTTGGTGTATCAAGGACTTGCTGTGTTGGGAGTACTAGGTTCTGATGATGTCAAGTAGTCTTGTTTTCTGTTGGTAAGAATCTTGCATTTGCCTTTCACCATCTGTTAATCTCTGGCTGGAGCTTGTTCCTCCTGTGGGTCTGAAAGCCTATGTCAGCACTTCTGGGAAATCAGCTCTCCTCTGGTAAGACCTGTGTGTACAGAGAATTGTGGATCTGCTGTCCCTACTGAGTTCTGGAGTCAGAGCACTCCCTTGAGACAAGCCCTCTGCTTGTAGAAAGGTGCATAGTGTGTTGTGGATCTGCCTTACCTCCTTGTTGTAGATGGAGGTAGAATGATCCTATCCCAGCTTCCCTGCTGCTTCTGTGACCTGTGCTTCCCAGCTGGTCCTGCCTTAGAAAGTCATCTGAGAGAAAATGGCGATTTCCTCAGGGTCTGAGTCCCAGGGTCAGAGAACTCCTTGGATATAAGCTCTCTGCTTGCAGGAAGGATGCACAAAGGGCTGTGGATCAGCCTTCCCTCCTAGTTGTGGATGGAGGTGGAAAGGATCCTGTCTCAGCTTCTCTGTCACTTCTTAGGCCTGTGCCTCCTGGCTGTTCCTGCCTTAGAACTAGTTACAGTCCCTATTGCTGTCATAAACCACAATAATCAAAAGCAACTTGGATATTAAAAAAAAAAAGCTTATTTCAGCTTACATGTCTCTGTTGCTGTCTACCATTGAGGGAAGTATGGTCAGAAACCAGGAGACAGAAGCTGAACCAGAGCTCATGGAGGAGTGCTGCTTAATGGCCTGCCCCCCCCCCCCAGGACTTATTATGTGTTTTTCCTTTAAGCAGCCAGGATCACCAGTCCAGGGATATTATTGCTACAGCTGAGTGGCCCTCCTATGCCAATCACCATCAACCAAGTAAATGCACCCTAATCTTGCCCATAAGAAAATCTGGTGGGTGCCTTTTCTCAGTTGAAATTCCCTCCCACCAAATGACCCTGGGTTATGTCAAGTTGACATAAAACTACCCAGCACCATATGCCTTTTGTCAACTTGATACACAAACGTATAGCACAATTAAGCAATGATTTCATGTTAATAAGCCTTAAACAACAGAAGATCTGAATATATATCTATCATCTATGCAATTAGAAACTACTTTTTTTCTTTTTTTAATTTTTTATATTTCTTTCTTTTTTATTTTTCTTTTTTTTCTTTTTAATGAACAAACAAAAACAACAAGAACAAACCCCTGTTGCCTCCCCCCTCCCCATGCCTGCCACCCCACCCTCTCCCACTTATCAGCCCTGTCATTCCCCTACACTGGGGCATGGAACCTTCTCAGGGCCAAGGGCCTCTCCTCCCATTGATGACCAACTTTGAAATCCTCTACTATACACATGCTGCCAGAACAATCAGTCCCACCATGTATAGTCCTTGGTTGGTGGTTGAGACCCTGGGAGCTCTGAGGGCATTGGTCAGTCCATATTATTGTTCGTCCCAAGAGGCTGCGAACCCTTCAACTCCATTGGTTCTTTCTCTAACTCCTTCATTGGGGACCCTGTACTCAGTTCAATGGATGGCTGTGAGCCTCTACCTCTGTATTAGTCAGGTACTGTCAGTAGAAACTACTTTCTTATCAATATCTCAGGATTATTACTTACTATGCTTTATCTAAGCTGCTCTTATCTCCAATTAACCAGTCCTCAGGGCCATTTTCTCTTGAACTAACTTAACACATGGTGGCTTTTCCTCTATTTACTTTCTTCTCCCTCTCATTGTTCTCCTCCTACCCCAAGCCCTGAAATTCTAAACCATGCCTATGTTTAATCTGCCCAGCTATTGGCTGTTGACGTCTTTATTTACCAATCAGAAATAACTTGTGAGCAGGGTCAAATAGAGTCACTTGGGTCTATGCACTGACCCCAGGTCTTGGGGACCTGCACTTAGCCTTATAATAGACATTAAAAACAAACCTCAACACACTCCATGTTAGCAGTTTCTTCGTCAGGTATTTCTTAACTCTGGCATCTCCAACATCTTGGAGTCTTCAAGGCAAACCTGACTAACTTCAAAGCTTCATCTAAAGGCTTCTCTCTTTGTCTCCATGTAGGGACACACCTGACACCTGCCTGACTTTGGTTGCTTTCCTTAGCTTTAGAGGGATATTCCATAATCCCTTTCTTCTATCTGTAATTCTAAAGCCAAGTTACGCTGCTTGCTGAGGCTAGAGCATGACCCACTCATTTGATTACATCTTCACAAGCTTTTTGGCTTTGATGGTTTTCTTCACTGCTCAAGTTTTGTTTTAATTTCTTTTCACAAGGTATAATATTAGCTAGGTGATGTCTTGCACTGATTTTGCAATTCCCTTTGTTCTATACCACATGAGGCTTTTCTTTAAATTTTCTATCTCCCTGAACACAGATCTCACCTCTATTGTATTTCTGGTTCTCTATTGCTCCTCAAACTGTACATTTTGTATTTTCCTTACTCACTGTGTTGCTTTTTATTAAAGATCTATATAAGACTGTCCACTAACAACCACATGACAGTTAATATTAGGCTACCTTAAGCTCTCCTCAGTCAAAGCCATTAATCCAAAACTCTTCAATTTAGCCTCAGGTGTATTTTTTTCCAGACAGGGATAAAACAGCCACATTATTTTCTAAAATGTCACAAGAATAGACTCTAGGCCACTTACTAAAATTCATCCCTTCTGAGACTTCTTGTGCTTGGCCCCCACAGTTCAATGCTCTCAGTACTGTCGTCCTTGCTCCTGCTAGTATGGCCCATTAAGTCCTCCTTAAAATTTTCAACTGCTTTCCTAATCTAAAGTTCAAAAGTGTACTTTCTGCCAACAAGCAGCATAGTCAGGCCTGTCGTAACAGTACCCTGCTCTCTGGATTAAGGCAACAGAAAGAGAAAGTGACACTGATCCTGGCTTGGGATTTGAAAACTCAAATTCCACTCCCAGTAACAAACTTCCTCAAAGAATTCCACACATATTTCAATAAGGTCTCACTTCCCAATCCTCTTCATATAATGCCACTTCCCGATGATTAAACATTCAAATACATGGGCCTATGCACTCCAATTTTATTTAAACCACGACATATATTTTATCAAGTTACAAGGAACAGAATACCATTGTGCTTCCTATTAAATGAAAACATAGCCCCTATGAAAGCATTTCTGATTAGTTGATGATTTCTCTTTTCTCCTAATATTTGTGTTTTATTTGTTTATTCTTTTATCAATCAAAAATAATTTTCATATATATAAAAGTAAAATATGAAAAATGATGCACATATTATACATAATTGCAAAAAATTTACTTGGAAGGACTGATGAAATGGTTAAGCAGGTAAAAGCACATTTACCCAAGGCCGAGAACCTGAGAGCAATCCCTGGAACACATGTAGAGTTAAAAGGAGAGAATCATGTCTTCAAAATCGCACTTTCAGCTCTATATGCCTGCTTTGGCATGTGCACACATCTGTATAGCATGAATACACAGGCAATAATACTAAATAAATTTTACCTTTTGCCTATATATGTATACACACACACACACACACACACACACACACACATATTAACATTTTAAAACTGTTTCAACATTTTTTAGGTCTCATATTTACTTTGGGCTGAAGATGTACCAATATGTAGAACATTTGCCTAGCATGTGCAGGGTCCTGAGTTTTATGTTCTTTGGTTGATGGCTCACGCTGAGACCTCCCAGGGGTCCAGTTCAGTTGACTGACGGTCCTCCTATGTGGTTTCAGGGGTTTCAGTCATTCCCCTAATTCTTCCATAGGGGTCACTGACCTCTGTCCAATGTTTTGCTGTGGGACTCTGCATCTGTTTCAGTTAGCTAGGGATAGAGCCTTTCAGAGGTCAGTTATGTTAGGCTCCTGTCTGCAAGCATAATAAAATATTGTTAAAACTATCGAGGATTGGTGCTAGCCCAATTTGTTTTAGGCAGAACAAATGTTGGGCTGAAAATTCTGTGGGTGGAATTTTCCTTGGTGTCCTTATCCTTCCACTGTGGGTCCTGCCTGGCTCCAGGAAGTGGCAAATACACCCAAGAGGGGTAGACAGCAGGAAATAGTCAAACACAGGGCTGAAATCAATCAATTAGGAACAGAGAGAAATACAAAGAATCAAAAACTGAGAGCTAGTTTTTTTGTTTTGTTTTGTTTTGTTTTTTGAGAAAATCAACAAACCATTCTTAAGAGAAGGCCCCATGCCAAGGAATATGTGTATATGTATATACACACATATATATGTACACATATATATATATACACATATATATGTATATAATATGTGTGTATCCTGTATATATACATACACAATAATATACATATATATAAACATATATGTACACATATATATTTGCTCTACACTTTATTCATTTGTTGTCTATCTCCTCCTATGAGTATAGACGTGTATCTGATACCAAGGAGGTTCTAGCTATACTTGGTGAATGAATGAGTAGGTACATAGCTGAGTAGATGAAAGGATAAAACTGAAAGAATGGCTTATTCATTTGCTTCTATTTATGTTTCACTCAGCGGTAGTCTTAGAATAAACACCAAATGTCCTGGCTTTCAATTTTATGGTTCCAATAAGTGGAAGAAAAAAATTAGCCTGAAAATTCATAATAGAAAATAAAAACAATAAAAATGTTTAATAAAATGAAATCTCTTAGATAGCTTTATATCAAGACCCTAAGGTAATTGTATACACTCAAAGAATTATGGGTAATGGTATGTTGTTGCAATCATAGGAGAGAAACAATGAATGCTCTAAGTTTCATATAGCAACTTTTATCACTTTTAAAGTTTTTAATGCACATAAGCCTCACATATTAGACATGAGAAAAATCAAGACCAACAATCACCCACCCCCACCCTCAAATACTTGGTATAGTAGAAGCTATTGTATGTAAAGTCTAATGCAAATGGCAATGAAAAACTAAAATATTGTTTTAGTATGGTGGTTCTGCACCCAAATGACTTGTAAGGCCCTGGATTCTATCCTAATACTTGTAAGAATGAATAACTTCTCTGAAATTTAAATTTATTTTAACTCTTTTAATAGCATACATTAACGATATAGTAATGAGATTCACTATATTTTCATACAGTTATATAATTTGATTATATTCCTCAGTCATAACTTGCTCTTATAAGGCCCTCAGTTTTAGCTACAGTTAACTCTTAATAAAAATTCAGATAGGGCTGAGGACCTCATAAGCCAGTCTAAATTCTCTAAGGGAATTATAGAATTTTGTGACTCTCTCAACTACAGTTAACTTCCAATAAAAAATCAGGGAGGGTGGAGCGTCAAGAATCCCACTCCCCAGCACCAGTTAACTGCCTATAACACCCTTGATGTGGGGTGTGTGGGCGGGATTCATGAACCCCCCCTTTTATAACTACAGTTAACTGTCTATAAACACTGAGGGAGAGGTAGGCCCTGTTAGCCCCACTCCTCAGCAACAGTTAACTGCCAATTAAAACTCAAGGAGGTGTGGGGCCTAATGAGCCTCATGTAGTGAGTTTAGCTGCACTAAAATGGCAAAAAAACAAAACAAAAACTACAGGGAGGGAGAGGCTCTTAAAATGCCTTCTCTTTTGGTACAGTTAACTGCCTATAAAACCTGAAGGAAGAGTGGGCCGGCCCTTATGAGCCCTACTCCAGACCTACAGTTAACTGGCTTTAAAAACTCAGGAAGGTATGAGAATTCATGAGCCCCTCCATCCTCTGTGACATATGCTGATATGTGATATGTCATGGGCTGAATCTCGTACAGGCTATAGCAGCTGTGATTTTGGGGGTAGTAGCTAAGTCACTTCCAGAAGAAAGCATTCTACAATATTGTTCATACTGTGGCTTTTATGTTCTTTCTAGCCTCTTTTCCACAAGGTTCCTGAGCCTTGAAGGGAGTGATATTTGAGAGTGAGCAATCAATAGTTACTTATTCTCAGCACTATGACCTGTTATAAGGCACAGCGGTTCCTGCAGCCACTGCAAAAAAGAAGCTTTCGGAGAGCAGCACTAATTCATAAATATAAATATTAAAAGATCATCTGAAAGGCACATCATTTCCATTTAGCCAAACAACAGCGGTGGCTTCCTCTCTAGAGCCTATTGCCAACACAGTCGTGCTCTTAGACTGGATTTACAGTACTGAGCATGAATGCCCTCTTGTTCAGTGGGTCACCAATTCAATCAGAAAGCAGTTAGTAATCAATGTAACTATAATGCCACTATTGTGCAGATAGTCCCATCTTGGTACTTACATGCACTACATGATCAATAGAAGAATACACTATCACAAATTCCACAGGTATTTTCTTTCTTTTGGCTCATTATAATACCAACATTTTGCCAACTGTTTTACATTCTTTTTGGTTGTTCCTAAGAAATATATATATATATATTGTTTTATTTGTTTGAGACAGGGTTTCTCTGTGTAGCCCTGGCTGTCCTGGAACTCACTCTAGACCAGGCTGGTCTCTAACTCAGAGATCCACCTTCCTCTGCCTCCCAAGTGCTGGGATGAAAGGCACGCACCACCATCCTGACTTCTTAACTTGTATACCTTACCTTCCACTGACCAGTGGTTCCAAACGAAGAAAAACCTACCTAATCTTGAGGGTGGGACTCCCACTTTGGATCACAAAGTATGTCTCCTTCAAGATGTATCCGGTCGTCTCTAGGAATATTCAGGGGGGAAATGCGCTTTCATCTGGTTAGAGCATGTATTAAATCATTCAGAGGAATATCCACTGAAGTGCACAATATCCCTCAAACACAAGGAAGATGTTCTCACAATAATTCAAGCTCTTTTAAATTGGGTGTCCAGGGGTTCATCTAGGTAATTCTCACGGCAAACATTTCTTCAAGACTGGTAGGACTTTTATCTTTTTCACTGCTGTACTCTTTTTGACATGAGATCTGGACAGGTGTTAGTTCTAAGTGTGATGTGGACAGGACAGGTCGTGGAGAAGAGAGAATGTAAGAGGTTAGAAATGGCTTGAAAGGAATGAAGCTGGGTGGATAGAGCAGATTTGGCAGGATGGAAAGTTTAGATGTAGCATGGGAAAGGCCTGCAGCTTAGGGGTTAGGCAGGAGGAGTACTAACAGACATCCAGAAATCAGTTGTACCACCCCCACCCCGTGTGGGCCTCTGTTCAACTACCCCTGTACCCTGAGCTCGCTGACACCACCACCTAGCAGACAGCCCAGGGTCATCCTGGGAGGACCTTCTTGGCTGGCTGCCTTGTCCTGGAAACTTGAGAGAGTGTCCCAAGGGACCACAGAGGATAGGCTCTCAGCTTAATGGACGCCCAGGTAGGAAGGGTCAGGCAGGCAACTACTGGATCTCTGTGTCAGCCCCAGTCCTAGCACCCTGGTTCATTTTGCCTAAGATACTTCCTCATGATGATGAACTCTTATCCCTCTGGAATTATAAGCCAAATAAATTCATCCTTCTACCAGTTGCCTTGGTAGTGGTGTTTTATCACAGCAATAGTAATTACTATACCCTGCTTATTTTTATTTAATATGTATTTTATTGTGCATTTCTACTTTTCCTCTGAAGATTTCTTTTCTCTTCTTATACTTCATTTTCTAATTAAATAAAATACTGCCACCCAACCATACACATGCATGCAAATATATAAAAATTAAATCTCAAATCTTCATTGGAAAGAAAACGTACTCTTTCCAAGTCTGTGTTAATTTACTCTTTCCAAATCTGTGTTAATTTGCCTAACATAATAAACTCTACTTCCATCCATTTTCCTACAAACGGCATTTCCTTTGTGGTTGACTATAATTCCATCACATATGTACTTAGTACATTTTATCTCTTCAGCTCAAAATGGAAAATGCTTCCATTCCTTAGCTACTGTGAATATTGCAGCAATAAATATGCATTGCAAGTATGTCAGTAGAAGGACTTAGGGACTTTTGAGTATTTGTCCACGAGTGTTACAGTTAGGTCATATAATCAGTCTATCTTTTGAAAAACCTATGTAGCAATTTGCACAGTGCTACATCAGTTTAATCCCACCAGAGATACAAATGTGAAAGGATGAACTCAAATTATCCTTATTTGCAGAAAATGTAATCTTGTGCATAAAATCTTCAGCAGAAAACTCAGCAGAGAGGCATGATACAAAATCAACATTTAAAAATCATCAGCTTTCCTATGTCAATAAATAAATTTCTGAGAAAGAAATAAAGGAAAAAAAACCAATTCTTAATAA
>JADRCC010134706.1:0-11439 GCA_019843855.1 Hylomyscus alleni
AAAATGCTACAGCAGAGTAACTCCCTAAAACTCTACATAAGACCCTAGTTAGATACTTTCTTTTATAAGATTTGCCTTGGTTGTGGTCTCTCTTCACAACAATAGAACACCACTAAAACACCAGTATTGATTGCTGTATTGGTATAGTATATTTGTTCCATTTGAACTAATATTTGTCAATAATCATTTACTAAAACTTGCTGTGTTCAATCTTGCATTCTACAGAGTTGTTTGCATTTTTTGTTTTTGTTTCTTTGTTTACCATTCTGTCTGTTTTGGTTTGAAAATTGTATAGTATATTTATCCACAGTTACAGAATCATATACAGTGCATTTTCTTTCCTAAAGTTCATTTTGCTCAATTTATTTATGCCTCTTTCTCTCTACTCTAAGGTATTAGAGACCACTCTTCATTTTTATTAGCTTTATTACTTTGAAGTTTTTGGATACCATATAGCTAAACCTACAACTTTTAAACTGGCTTCTATTAAACTATCTTGCAGGCAAACTTAGCAGATGTTGGTTAAACTGATCATACATGTTCTCTGTAATCCATAACTCTTGGTAGAGTTTACAGGACCTCCCACATTTAACCTCTAAATAAACATAAATGCTTGTAGTATCTTTGTCTAAAGAAAAGATTCAGCCACTATGTCTAAGTTACATTTCTATTGTTATGATAAAAACACTGTGACCAAATCTACTTGTAAAAGCAAATTTATTTGGGGCTTATAGCTTCAGACATATAAACTCCATGACCATCATTGTAGGGAGCATGAAGGCAGGCAGGCACAACAATGGAGAAGCAGCTGAGAGCTTATATACCTGATTCAAAAGCAAGAAACAGAAAGCAACACTGGAAATGGTGTAGGCTTTTGAAAGCCCATAGCTCATCCCAAGTGACTGACCTTCTCAAACGTGGCCACACCTCCTAATGCTTCCTCAAAAGTTACAGCAACTATGGCCCAATATTTAAATATATGAGCCCATAAGAGCCATACTCATTCAGTCCACCATGCACTTAAAGCAAAAATAGAATTTTTGTCTTACAGTGGAGTATGAGTATATAAGGAATTTCTTTCAGAGCCAGTGGCAAAACAAGCAAAGTGTAAGAAGAATAAATATAGTCATTTCTATCATAAAACAAAACAAAACACTAGACCAGGTACATTTGAACAATCTACAATCCATGCAGAACTATTACAAAGCTAGGTAAAATATTGAAGACAGTCAACACATTGGTTAACTTCAAGAGATAATATGATACTACTGAGGAGAGACCAATGGGGCATCAATAACACTGACAGTTTTCTACTATTTAAGTCTAGAAATTAATGAGTATTTTGTATAATCTTATTATTAAAATGTTTTAGGTATATGGCATATACCTTATAGACTCATATATTTGAATGTTGGTATATAGTTGGTGTAACACATATAAATGTATAATATAGCACACATATCTAATATATATATAGAAATTCACAATGTTATTTTTAATGTTCTAAATAAAATATCCAGTAACTGTATAAAATATTGCTTGTTTTAAAAATAATAAGTAGCAGAAATTTAACACAGTTGCAGAGTTGAACACACTCACATTAGCTGAGGTTCTGTTAAATGCTAGTTGAGCAGCATTTAGGCATTAAACTCTCCTCTGCTACTTAGTCTACATATCTGTAATACCATCAACTACTATCAAATGAATTAAATCCTAGTGCTTCCACAATGATTCTCATGGACCAAAGGTGAAATCAAGGGATGTGTGACATTTTTGTACTTGATCAAGAAGCTGTCTTTCTTCTTTTAATAATAAAATATATTTGAATTAAATTGCTCTTCAGAACTCCTTGAACTTGATAGAAGGATTTTATATTTCCTGCTGTCCACCTAGCCATTCTTCATTACCCCACAGAAAAACAGTCTCCTAAGACTCTGCACACAACCTTAACACACCTTCCCTGGATGCTCATGTCAAACTCTCAAAACTAGGTGTGAGACCTCAGTTCACTCCAACTTACCAGGACATCCATGCTCCACACAAGGTTTGTCCTTATCTTTGTTTATATTTTTTACAGAGTCAGTGTATTTTTACTTTAGTTAGTGACCAGGGCCAAACACTGATCAAAAACAAATTAAGTACTATTACACATACAAATTTTAAAAAATTAAGATGACAGATAAAATAAGAAACAAACATGGGCACAGTTTGCTCAGTAGGTACCAAATTATGGTAATAAAAATAAATGTTTTCATAGCTTTCACAATGCAATGATTATAATAAATACTATATAGTATTTCAATGGCTAGAATAAAGAATTTCATACTAAGACTTGGTAAATATTTGAGGAAATAAATAAATTTTCTTTGATGATGATATTATGAAAACATCATATCATACCCAATAAAATTCTGCCACTTTTGAGTGTCAACTACAAAAATTAAAAAATAAATATAAAGGACAGAAAAGATGGCTCAGCAATTAAGAACATCGACTTATCTCACATGAGCCCAAGATTTTATTTCCTTCATCTATGTAATAGCTCAAAACATCTGTAAGCCCAGTCCCAGAGGATCTGACATCCTCTTCTGACTTTTCCAGGCAATAAGCAGATACATAATACACAGACATACATGTGTGTAATGCACCAATACACTAAATTAAATAAGAAAATGTGACTAGAGTTACTGCCAAAAAATCAGAGTTTATTACAAGATGAAAGATAAAAATAAATCATAAATCTAAGAAAAGAAATAGTTCTGTCATTTTCAGAGAAAAAAAGCTACAAACTTGTATAATAAAGAAGACTTGGTAATGACAATATAAACAAGTAAAATGTTTGCATGACAAAGAAAAAAATGAATGAGTTTTGTGCGCAACCTTCCCAAGATGGAAAACATAAATAAGATAGTAAAACAGACAAGAAAATTGTGCAAGAAGTGAGTAAAGAAAAGGGAGCCATGTGAAATTTCCCTGATGTAACAAAAGGTGAATGGAGAAAAGCAGAAGGAAGAAGGGGTGCTAACAGGGAAGACCATGCCCATCACTGTGAACACAGTCTCCTGCTGAGGATATTTCTCAGTGCTCCTTTCATATCCCGATTCCTCAGACTATAAATAAAGGGATTCACCATGGGTGTGACTGCAGTGTACATCATAGCCACAATGGCATCCTTGTCATTAGTGTTATTAGATGAGGGGACAAAATATAGTCCAATGATGGCTCCATAGTACAAGGAAACCACACAGAGGTGAGAACCACACGTGGACAAGGCTTTGCAGATTCCCTTGATGGAGGGAGTTTTCAGGATGGTGACTCCAATGTGACCATAAGAGACCAGGATGCATATGAATGGCAGAGTAATGACCACATTACCTAAAACAAGGATGACCAGCTCATTGATAGTAGTGTCTGAGCTGGACAGCTTCAGCAAGGTAGACAGGTCACAGAAGTAGTGGGGGATGATATTGTCTCTAAAGTGAGATAGCTGAGCCAAGAGAAGAGTGTGCACAAGGGAATTTGCAGTAGATAAGGCCCAGGATACTACTACTAGAAGAACACAGAGGTTCTTACTCATAATTTGTGAATAGTGCAGAGGGTGGCAGATGGCCACATACCTGTCATAGGCCATTGATGTCAGAAGAAAGCTCTCAAGATCAGCAAAAAATGAAAAGAAATACACTTGGGTAATGCACCCAGCATATGAGATGGACTGACTGTGTGTCAGCATATTCATGATCATTTTTGGAGATGCAACTGTTGAGAAAGAGATGTCAGTGAAGGCCAAGTGGCTGAGGAAGAAGTACATGGGGGTGTGGAGGTGAGAGTCCAGCCTGATGAGCAGGATGATGAGCAGGTTCCCCAGCACAGTTGTCAGGTACATGGCCAGGAACAGGGCAGAGTACAGGCCTTGGTCCTCTGCTCGAATGGGGAGCCCCAGAAGGATGAACTCAGACACAGTGCTCTCATTCTCTCTCCTCATGCTCTCACTCTTCTGCTGTGAGTAAAAAGAAGAAATGAGAAAGAGAAGTGAATTTAACTATTATATTCTAGAAACATTTTATGAATCATGAGTACTGAAAATAACACTAGTTCAAACCACTTAGTACACATGTTTTAATCTTAATATGGAGATATTTGTCAGAGTAATATGCTAGTGATCATTAGCAATGGATATATCTTGGAAACAACAGAATATGTTTTTAGAGGGAAACAATGAACCAGCAGAACAATTATCAGGTGAGACCCAGTTACGGATCAAGATGCCTGGATTTTATCAAGACAATATTAAATTAAAGAATTAGTGTATAAATTGCTATCTATGGAGCTACATTAGATCTGAGAGATGCCAGTATCTGGGGAATTACTAAAAGCAGGATGTGCAGATATTCAAAGCATTAAGTGCATGAGTCTGTGCCAATAATATAAAGTAGTACCAATATGTACTTGTAAGAAGCTGTGAGTTCTTCCCATAATATCAGCCAAAGAAATACCTTGTGTTAAACCAGGAAGTGGTGGAGCATGCCTTTAATTGCAGCACTTGGGAGACAGAGACAGGAAGATTTCTGAGTTTGAGGCCAGCATTGTCTACAGAATGAGTTCCAGGATAGTCAGGTTTATAGAGATAAACTCTGTCTTGAAACAAAACAAAACAAAACAAAACAAAATACCTTGTGTTTTTATAGCAAAAGCAAATGTCACACTTTACTCTTAACCTGAGTTTTTAAACCAAAGACTATTAGCTATGCATTTGCAGAATTTTTCTTTGTTGATAACCTGGCATTTCTCTCTTTTTTCTTCAGTCATGACCTACTCATTTGAGCAATCACAAAACAACAGGACATGGAACATGATAAAATTAGAGTTGATATCCTAGCAGCTGAAAGATCTCTGTGGTAATATTCTATTTGAAGATTTGTTTAGTGTCCAGTTTGTCCCTGTGATTGGCAGCCATCTATTTGCTTCTTTATTCTTTCCAGGCTTAAACTGGAGTTAATGTATGAATTCTGCCAACTTAGTGAGGACCATTTTTAAAGTGCCTATACTTCATCCACCTCAATTTGTAAATAGAAAATTCAGTTAATGTGATGTTGCATGAAATTAATTATACTACTTTTTTACTTATTTCTGTGTTAGTAGTAATAACTTTATCACAATGAAAATGCTAATTATCTATCTGTACATGTATAGACTGTTTCTAATATTTTTTTATATTTTGACAAGTATTGCAATGAGCAGTATTATTCTTATGTCATTTTAGATACTATATATGACATATTTAAAAAATGAGTTTAGAGAAATAGGCATCCATGGTTTTGCAAAAATGTCAAATCATGCGAAGCTAAGGTGATGAAAAAGCTTATTATATGGTCTATGAAAAGTCTTTAGAGGAAGAGGTTACATACGAATATTATAAACATGGGTCTGTAGGTAAGTGTTTGGAAGTATATTGCTAGGGGCTTTGAGAAACAAGGAAAACCCAAGGCAATATCCAGTGATAGAAATGTAAATGTTGGAGAATATATGAGAAGCAGGCAGATATGTCTAATTTGCTATGATAAAAAGTTTCTGTTTAAGAAAAGTAACAGCCCCCCACACACAAAAAAATTAAGTAACAAAAACCAGAAAATGGCGTGCTGGCTACAAGTTAGAAAGCAGAATAGAGAAGAAGTCAAAAATACTAGCTTGGATGTCAACAACAGGAGAAATTATGGAAAAATCACAGAGATTAGGGATGAAGTTGGAATAAAACACAATCAATATTATGCTTAAGTTAAATGTGAGCAGAAAGGATTATTTTCTTGTTTTCTTTCAAAAATGGATAAGTTTAAGAAAAATATTTTTGAAGCATTTTGAGAAGGTATATCTTTTCATTTCAAAGTTTAGGCAGGTTCTCAGTGCAAGGTAAATTGCTGCATAGGGAACTGGATGAAAATTCATGGTATGATAGTTGAGATGGGAAATGCATACTAAACAGAGAGACAGAGACTAAGACAAGAAAGCCACAGAGTGAGACCAGAACATATGCAGTGATACAAAAGAATTTACATTCGATTCCTGTTCTGACAATCAAACTACAGATAGTTTTAGCAAAAAAGGATGGAAAAGCTCTTGCATTTCTCTCTAGAAGAAACAGCTGGATCACCTGAAGCAGTCATTCACCCATCACAACAAAGAGAAGAGTAATAAATTCAGAATCAGATAGGATAGATATGTGAAGATATACATAGTCTACATATACTGAGAAGTTCATGTGAGTTCTAATTTTGAAAATTATGTAGAGGACCTAGGGTGCACTCTTGTCCCCAGATCCAAATTAGAGGCATACAGGATAAATTGCTTCATTGTCATTGACTCCCTTAGGGGAAGAACTTTTTACAAGCAGGCATGAGAGTCACTTTACCCTTGAGAACTTACAGTAGCAACCATAACAAGATTCTTCATCATTTTGTCCTGTTTAAATCCTGACCCCTGTGAGAGAGCAAGGACTCTCAACTCAAAGGAACCAAAATGTCTTCAACAAAATCACAGAAAAAACATTCCCATCCTAAAGAAAGAGATGGCCATAAATGTAAAAGAAATCAATAGAACATGAAATAGATGGGATCACAAAAAATCATCTCATCACATAATAATCAAAACATCAGATGCACAGAAGAAGTATATTAAAAGCTGTAAAATTAAAAGGCCAAGTAACATATAAAGGCAGACATATCAAATTACAGCAGACTTCTAATAGACACCTTAAAAGCCAGAAGAGCCTGGACAGACATCATACAGAATCTAAGAGAGCACAAATGCCAACCCAGGCTACTATATCCTGCAAAACTCTCAATTATCATAGATAAAGAAAACAAAATATTCCATGACAAAGCCAAATTTAAACAATATCTTTCCACAAATCCAGCCCTACAGAGGATTCTAGAAGGAAAACTCCAGCACTAGAAGGGTACCTACACCAAGGAAAAAGCAAGTTATTAATCATGTCACAACAAAACCAAAAGGAGAGGATCACATACATGTAATGCCACCACAACAACAAACATAACAGGAACTAACAAACTAGTCTCTAGTATCTCTCAATATCAAATGACTCAATTCACCAATAAAGTAGACATATTCTAATAAACTGGATGTATAAGGAGGATCTAGCATTTTGCTGCATACAAAAAATACACCTCAGAGGATCAGAGGTGGGGAAGACACAACATCTGTCCCAACACCAGGAGTAACTGGAACCAGCAGGACACAGACATGCAAGAACTCAGAAACTCTGCAAGACCACTGGCATGGGTTTCTTCCAGTCTGTCTGGGCTGATGCCCTAGGCAGACCTTGAGTGCAAATTTTTCAGCCAGTCCTGCAATACCCAGAGGAAGATCCACTCCTGGGCACTCTAACACTCCCAGGATCAGAGGATCAGAGGTGGAGAGGACACCACATCTGTCACAACACTGGAGGCAACTGGGACCAGAGGGAGCCAGGCATGCAGGAACTCTGCCATTCCAGTGACACAGGTTTCTTCCAGTCTGTCTAGGCTGGTGCTCTAAGCAGACCTTGGGTGCAAATTTTGCAGCCAGTGCTGCAACACCCAGAGGAAGCTTCACTCCCCAGAGCTCTAACAGGCCCAGGATTCCAGGATCCCAGAATCTCAGGATCACAGAGACAGCTTGACTCTGAGTAGTTCTAACACAACCAGGATCACAGGAAGGAGCGGCCCTAATCAGATTTAGCCATGGCAGGTAGCACGAGAGATAATCAGATGGCAGGAGCAAGCATAAGAACGTAAGCAACAAAAACCAAGGTTACTTGGCATCATCAGAACCCAATTCTCTCACCATAGAAAATCCTGGACACACCATCAAACCAGAAAAGCAAGATTCAAATCTAAAATCACTTCTCATGATGATGATACAGGACTTTAAGAAGGACGTAAATAACTCCCTCAAAGAAATACAGTAGAATACAGGTAAACAGCTAGAATCTCTTAAAGAGTAAAAATAAAAATCCCTTAAAGAACTACAGGAAAATACAATCAAACAGGTGAAAGAAATGAATAAAACCATCCAGGATCTAAAAATGGAAATAGAGACAATAAAGAAATCACAAAGGGAGACAATCCTGGAGTTAGAAAACCTAGGAAAGAGATCAGGAGTCATAGATGCAAGCATCGCCAACAGAATACAAGAGATAGAAAAGAGAATTTCAGGGGCAGAAAACATAAAAGAAAACATTGACACAACAGTCAAATAAAATGCAAAAAGCAAAAAGCTACTAACTCAAAACCCCCAGGAAATCCAGGACACAATGAAAGGACCAAACCTACGGATAATAGGTATAGAAGAGAGGGAAGATTCCCAACTTAAAGGGTCAATAAATATCTTCAAAATTATACAAGAAAACTTCCCTAACCTAAAGAAAGAGATTCCCATGAACATATAAGAAGCCTACAGAACTTAAAATAGACTGGAACAAAAAAGAAATTCCTCCCATCACATAATTATCAAAATACCAAATGCATTAAACAAAGAATTTTAAAAGCAGTAAGGGAAAAAGGTCAAGTAACACATGAAGGCAGGCCTATCAGAATTACACCAGACTTCCCATCAGAGACTTTGAAAGCTAGAAGATCCTGGGCAGATGTCATACAGACCCTAAGCGAACACAAATGCCAGCCCAGACTACTATACCCAGCAAAACTCTCAATTACCATAAATGGAGAAAACAAGATATTCCATGACAAAACAAAATTTACACAATATCTTTCCACAAATCCAGCCCTACAAAGGATAATAGATGGAAAACACCAACATAAGAAGCAAAACTATACCCTAGAAGAAGAAAGAAAGTAATCTTTCAACAAATCCACACAAACCTAATTCCACCTCTAACAACAAAATTAACAGGAAGTAACAATTACTTTTTTCTTAATATCTTAATATGAAAATTAATATTACCAACATATCCTAATCAGTAGAAATCCAAAAATATGAAGAATTAGAAATTTTTTGGCTGTCATCCAGTGGTCTCTCTAATTTGGTAATTGGAGAAACAGGTTCAATATTGTACAATCTATATACACTTTCTGCTTGTTTGTACATAACAGTGCCTTTCTGTGTACCTCATAATGGTCTTGAAATCATGCTTCTCCTATATCAGCCTCTCTATTAGTAGGATTGTTTATTTGATGTTTTTACACTATACCATGGTTTTCAAAACAGCTTACAAATTTCAAATGTATTTATATAGCCAAAAGAAACATAGACAATTACCTTGAGAGGTGGCTCTACCATGGGGTAAAATCTTTTGGTGATGTGACAGTCATTGAAGTACAGCCTTATAACAATGAACTCCAATGTCTAAAAATTGTTCTTATTTTAGGCTTGTAAGAGTCAAGATTTTAAGGTCTACTAAAAAGAAAAACAAAACAAAACACCTCACTGACAAAGACAAACACTACCTCAGAGTTAGAAGCTGGAAAAAAGCCTTCCAAGCAAATGATCCCAAGAAACAAATGGGAGTTGACATCCTGATATCCAATAAAATAGACTTCCAGCCAAAAGTTATCAAGCAAGATGGGGAAGGACACTTCATATTTACCAAAGGAAAAATCCACCGAGAGAGTCTCAATGCTGAACATCTATGCCCTAAAGACAAAGGCACCCACATTCATAAAAGAGAATTTACTAAAGCTCAAAACATGCTTTAAACCCCACACAGTAATAGTAGGAGACTTCAACATACCACTCTCACCAATGGACAGGCCATTGAAAGAGAAACTCAAAAGGGACACAGTGAAACTAATAAAGTTTATGAACCAAATGGATTTAGCAGATATATAAAGAACATTTCACCCTAAAACAAAAAAATAAACCTTCTTAGCACCTCATGGTACCTTCTCCAAAACTGTCCATATAATTGGTCATAATACAAGCCTCAACAGATACAGGAAGACTAAATTAATCCCATGCATGCATCCTATCAGATAGAACATCATGGTCTAAGGCTAGGCTTCAATAACAAAAACAACAGAAAGCCCACCTACACATGGAAGCTGAACAACTCTCTACTCAACGATAACTTGGTCAGGGAAAAAAATAAACAAAAGAATTAAACACATTCTAGAATTTAGTGAAAATGAAGGCACAACATACCCAAACTTTTGGTGCACAATGAAAGCAGTGCTAAGAGGAAAACTCATAGTGCTAAGTTACTCAATAAAGACATCGGAAAGAGCATAAACTAGCATCTTAACAGCACATCTGAAAGCTGTAGAACAAAAAGAGGTAAATATACCCAATAGGGTTAGAGGGCAGGAAATAATCAAACTCAGGGCTGAAATCAACCAAGTAGAAACAAAGAGAACCATACAAAGAATCAACAAAACCAAAAGCAGGTTCTTTGAGAAAATCAACAAGATAGATAAACCCCTAGACAAACTAGCTAAAGGGTACAGAGACAGTATCCAAATTAACAAAATCAAAAATAAAAAGGGAGATACAACAACAGAAACTGAGGAACTTAAAAAATCATCAGATTCTATTACAAAAGCCTAAATTCAACCTAATTGGAAAATCTAATTGAAATGGATGATTTTCTAGATAGACACCATGTACCAAAATTAAATCAAGAGCAGATAAATCATCCAAAATGCATGTATCCACTAAGGAAATAGAAGTCATTAAAAATCAACAACAATAACAACAACAATATGCCCAGGGGCAAATGGCTTTAGTGCAGAATTCTACCAGAACTTCAAAGAAGAGCTTATACCAACACTCCTTAAACTATTCCATAAAATAAAAACAGAAAAAAACTACCTAATTCATTCTATGATGTGACAATTACTCTGATATCTAAACCACACCGAGACTCAACAAAGAAAGCAAAGTTCAGACCAATTTTGCTTATGAATATAGGTCCATAAATACTCAGTAAAATCCCAGCAAACTGAATCCAAGAACACATCAAAACAGTCGTTCACCATAATCAAGTAGGCTTCTTTTCTAGGACAAAGTTGGTTCAATCTATGAAAATCTATTAATGTAATCCACTACAAAGACACACTCAAAGGGAAAAAAAAAGACATATGATCATCCTCTTAGGTGCTGAAAAAGCATTTGACAAAACATAACTCCCCTTCATGTTAAAAGTATTGGAGAGATGAGGAATTCGAGGCCAATACCTAAACATAATAAAAGCAGCATACATCAAACCAATGGCCAATATCAAATTTAATGGAGAGACAATTGAAGCAACCCCACTAAAATCAGGGACAAGGCAAGGATGCCCACTCTCCCTATACCTATTCAATATAGTACTCAAAGTTCTTGCCAGAGCAATAAGACAACAAAAGGAGAACATGGGGATTAAAATTGGAAAAGAGGAAGTCAAGGTATCATTATTTGCAGATGATATGATAGCATACATACACAACCCCC
>JADRCC010134775.1:0-11485 GCA_019843855.1 Hylomyscus alleni
GAAACAATAAAGAAATCAGAAAGAGAGACAACCCTGGAGTTAGAAAATATAGGAAAGAGATCAGGAATCGTAGATGCAAGCATCACCAACAGAATACAAGGATAGAAGAGAGAATCTCAGGGGCAGAAGACACCATAGAAAACATTGACACAACAGTCAAAGAAAATGCAAAAAGCAAAAAGCTCCTAACCCAAAACATCCAGGAAAATCCAGGACACAATGAGAAGACCAAACCTAAGGATAATAGGTATAGAAGAGAGTGAAGACTCTCAATGTAATGGGCCAGTAAATATCTTCAACAAAATTGTAGAAGAAAACTTCCCTAACCTAAAGAAAGAGACACCCATGAACATATAAGAAGTCTACAGAACTCCAAATAGACTAGACCAGAAAAGAAATTCCTCCCATCACATAATAGTCAAAACACCAAATGCACTAAACAAAGAAAGAATTTTAAAAGCAGTAAGGAAAAAAGGCAAGTAACATATAAAGGCAGGCTTATCAGAATTACACCAGACTTCTCACCAAAGACTATGAAAGCTAGAAGATCCTGGGCAGATGTCATACAGACCCTATAACACAAATGCCAGCCCAGGCTACTATACCCAGCAAAACGCTCAATTACCATAGATGGAGAAAACAAGATATTCCATGACGAAACAAAATTTACACAATATCTTTCCACAAATCCAGCTCTACAAAGGATAATAGATGGAAAACACCAACATAAGGAGCAAAACTACACCCTAGAAGAAGCAAGAAAGTAATTTTTCAACAAACCCACACAAATCTAATTCTACCTCTCACAACAAAAACAACAGGAAGTAACAATTACTTTTTCTTAATATCTTAATATGAAAATTAATATTACCAACATACCTAATTGATTGAAATCCAAAAATGAGAAATTAGAAATTTGTTGACTGTCATCTAATGGTCTCTCTAATTTGGTAATTGGAGAAATAAGTCCAATATTGTACAACCTGTATACACTTTCTGCTTGTTTGTATGTGACAATGTCTTGCTGTGTACCACATAATGGTCTTGAAATCATGCTTCTCCTATCTCGGTCTCTCTATTAGTAGTGTTGTTTATTTCATGTTTTTACACTATACTATGGTTTTCAGAACAGCTTACATCAAAAGTATTTATACAGCCAAAAGAAACATAGACAATTAACTTGGGAGGTGGTTTGTAAGAGAACAACAAAGAGCGAGACTGAATGCTTTGCTTGACGTTTGTAACTATTATATGAAGTTTGAAGAAGAGGACTTTATAAGTTACTCTTTCTCTGAGATGAATGCTTTTCCAAATTATCACAGCCAATGAACCAGATTCTTACCCTCACCTAATGTCTGTACCACCCTCCAAGCAGAACCATTGTTCATTGAAATAGTTGGTGAATGACTTTATTGATAGACCATCTTAATACACATACCATTTCTTAAATGAATATAACCTCAAGTCAAATAGCTTTGACCATAGCAGGAAGTCTGTATCCAAAACTCATGCCTACAATTCATTCCTTGGCACAGTAGAACTGTCAACTCTCAGCTTAGCTATGATGGAGGGAAAATCCTTTGGTGATAAGAAGGTCATTGATGTACAGCCTTATTACAGTGAAATCCAATGTCTAAAAATTGTTCTTATTTTGGCCTTGTACCACAGTAAGAGTCAAGATTTTAAGCTCTACTAACTAAATACAAAACAAACAAACAAACAACAAACAAAAAGACTTTATATATTTATGTTCATTTAAAAAATACTAGTAGTGATGTATTATTTTAAAATATACAGTTAATATGTTTGGAGTTATTTAAAATTTATATTGAGAAAAATGTATGTATTTTCAGTATTGCTGTAGATAAGCATCTACATAAGACTGTAAAATTGTTTTATATCAAACAACTTTTATAATACTTATTTTTATTGTTATAACATTTTATAAATTTTAAAGAACATGACAAAAAAGGTATTGTAGATATTGAAGGGGGTCTCTGGGAGGAGTTGGGGTACAAAAGGGAAACAAGAATGTGATTTAATTCTATTTACTTAAAATATATTTTTAAATGCTAACAGATTCAGATAAATTGAAATCATGTATGTTTTCTCATCATAATGCAATAAAACTTAAATCAATTAAAAATAAACCCAACAACCATGCCCTAAAGCAACATGGGGAGGAAAGGGTTTATTTCAGCTTACAACTCCCGGGTCACACTCAGTCACTCATGGAGGTCAAGTTTCAAGGCAGGAACCTGGAGGCAGGAACTGAAGCAGAGGCTGCCGGGCTGGCTTGCTCTCCGTGGCTTTCTTAGTCTATTCTCTTATATACCAAGGATCACACCTAACCAGGATGGAACCACCCACAGAGGGCTGTTCCCTCCCAGCCCCCACCACCAATCAAGAAAATGCCTCATAGACTTGCCTGCAGGCCAATTTGATGCAGGCAATCCCTCGGTCGACAGTCACACTTCCTAGATGATTCTAGCGTGTGTCAAGTTCAGAAAAACAAAAAACAAAAAAAAACAAAAAAACTGGGACTGGTGAGATGACTCAGTGGTTAAGAGCACTGCTCTTCTAGAGGTCATGCGTTCAAATCCCAGCAACCACATGGTGGCTCACAACCATCCATCCGGAATAAGATCTGATGCCCTCTCCTGGTGTGTCTGAGGACAGCTACAGTGTACTAATATATAATAATAAATAAATCTTAAAAAAACAAAAACAAAAACAAAAACCAAAAAAACTGACCAGCACAATAAGGAAGATGATGAGGGATGTCAGGACTCAAGGGAGGGCTACAGGCTACAGATATGCATGTGACAATAACTTAACATCTGGACTGTGTTCTGAGAAACACATCACAGATGATTTCATCATTTGCAAACATCTTAGAGGACACTTCCTCAAACCTAGACGGCCTGGGTAGCTTCCTGTATATGGCCTTCTGAGGTAATCAGGAGGAACGGTAAACAGGATGTTTAAGGCTGTAGCCACCACCACAGGGTTTCAGCTTTATAGTCAACTTTTGTTATTAAGTCAAGAACTTACTCTACTGGATATGGTACAGTCATTGCATACCTCTCTAACTTAATTGTTGATTGTTAATTCCAAGTGCCAAGCACCACACATAACTGTCTGTGCAGCCCACACAGTAGGTCTGTTTATAGCAGTGTCACTACAAACAAATGACAAATGTATTGTATCCCTGCCTAGACTTCCTTCAGTGATGAACTGTGCCCTGTGATATAGACCAAGTGAACCTTTTCTTCTCATGTATTTTTCCCAAAGTATTTATCACAGCAGTAGAAAGTAATCTAGGATACTGACCAAGGCTATGGTCAATGCAACCATGCAGTCCATGGCAAGAAGAGAATTTAAAGTGGTGGGATTGGCCAAAGGAAGAGCATGAAGGGTTGAGCGTTGGGTCACCCCTGCACTGAGAGGTTGGGGAAAGGAAGGAACAAGAAAAATCACCCAGGAAGGTTGGGCCCTTGAAACAGGATGAAAGGGGGGAGACACTGGGGTCCAGAAATCAGCAAAGAGGGGAGCAGACAGCTGTGTTGAGCCCAGCAGTGTGAAAACGGAGACCTTACTATGAATCTTGCCATGTGGTAGCTACTGGCAACCTCGACAAAGAACATCGTTGTTCACTGGGGAAGTGGATAACTTAACTGGAAGGAAGGAATGGAAGAGACTGATAAGTTCTGCTGCAGAGAGCAGTAGGGTAATGGGGCACTAGGTGGCCTTGACAAATCTCATCTCTTGGTATGCAAGGACTATTGTAGTCCCTTGCTGTTGAATCAGGGTCATACCCGTGATTGATTATCACCAAGGAAATGTGTCCAAAGTAACAGTGCTGCTTCAAAGTTAAACCTTAAGAAGATCTAGCAGTGTCCACAGTCTTGAACAAAGGCACCATATTCTAAATAGGACATGCCCCTGAAGAGGGAAATAGAAAGCCTGAGGTTAACAACCCCAGATGAACTCCAGCCAACAGCCAGTGACAACGTGGCCCAGGAGTGACCCAAGAAGGCAATAGCCCCACTGATGCCACATGAATCAGAACAGTCACACAGCTGAGTCCTGCCAGACTGCTGGGGGCAGAATAAAGTGATAGTGGCTTTAAAGCCATTGTTGCAGGCTCACTGTTGCACAGCAGTAACAACCCAAACAGACATAAGAAGGGGTATTTGGGAGAGGTTTTATCAAAAGGATTTTCACTGGCATGATGTTTCAAAGCTTGGAGAAATGGCAGCATGATTATGTGCTGGTTAAGAATGATTCAGAAGTTAAAAAGATGCTGGGGAGAGAGAAAGAGAGAGAGAGAGAGAGAGAGAGAGAGACAGACAGACAGACAGACAGACAGACAGACAGAGACAGATAGAGACAGACAGAGACAGAGACAGAGAGAGAGGTAGAGAGGGAGGGAGGGACGGAGAGGAGGAGGGAGGGAGAGGGGGAGAGAGAAAATTGTTAGAGTGATGTTTCTTAGCAGATGAAAGGGATGGAGACGGTCCAGGCCCAGATACACAACCCCATGGTCAGTTTACCTTTAGCAATGAATAGGAGGCAGAGTATGTCACAAGAGGGAGGGATATTAGTCTGTCTCCTATTGTTGCTATAACGGAGCAGCTGATGCTAAGCAATTTATAATGAATAGAAGTTTATTGGGGACACGGCTTTGGAGACTGGAAAGTCCAATATCAAAGTGTCAGTATGACATAAAGTGTCATTTCCTTTGTAGAACCTGGTGAAACCAACCCAGGTCTTTCTAATGAAGTCACTGATGCTGTCATGGGGGCCTTACCCTTGTAGCCTCTCAAGAGGCACCGCTTCCAAATCCCTTGCATCTGCTTTTGA
This sequence comes from Hylomyscus alleni, assembly GCA_019843855.1. Classification (NCBI taxonomy): domain Eukaryota; kingdom Metazoa; phylum Chordata; class Mammalia; order Rodentia; family Muridae; genus Hylomyscus; species Hylomyscus alleni. The sequence goes on from JADRCC010134775.1 coordinate 4,867, forward strand.
GGACTGAGTCCTTTTAATTCCAAAACACAAGGAATTTTGGAAGACACATTGGAGGCAGAGTGGCAGGCAAACCTTGGAGTCCAGGGGACATTCTGCTTCTATTTCCTGGAAGAAGGAAGTGGTGGGTGAGACCAGGAGAGGCAGCATTCAGGCTGCAGCAGGCAGAGGCAGACAGACCAGAGCAGGAGAGGCAGTGTGGCAGAATCTTGAACAGTCAAGGTCATGAATCTCAAGTGAGCCCAGGTGGTTCTGAGAAAGTTAATGGGGAAAAAAAAAAGATAAAAAGCAAAACAAAACCAAAAACATGGCTTATTTTCAGTCATAGGTGGGGACAAGGCCACCAGAGATGTGGTTTTACCAAGCAAGCCTGAAAGAGAAGTGAGGAGACCCATGGAAAATGTAACCTTAATTAAAAGCTTAAGATGGGTGTGGGAGGTGGGGGGAGAGAAAGGACAAGAAAGAAGGAAGGAAAGCCATGTTTTAAACTAACGTCATTGTGCAATGGCCCTCAGCATGAAGATGCTTCAGATAACAGTGGTGGGTGATGCACCAGGAGGAACGAGCCGGAGAAGCCACCTCACCAGGGCCTGGCGACCTGGAGACCTGGCTCATGCTTTAATTTGACCTCAGTTCTGCTTGACTCTCCCTGTCTTTTCCTTGCTGGCCTGAATCTCCCTTCCTTCACTTGGAGGTCAGCAAGCTGCACCCTTGTCCAAGCTCCAGGTCAAGAGGTCTCTCCTTCTAGAACCTTCTTAGAAGCCAAGTCCGAACCACAGTGGCCAGAAGGGCTTTCCCCTAGCACTTTGACAGCAAGAAAGCCAGGCTTTGGCTTCCAGGCAGGGAAAACATGGAGAGTGACCACACACAGCCTGCACTGCAGTCACTTTGTGATCTGAGGTATGTCTGAAGGTCTGCTTCCCATACCCACTTCCCAACAGTATCACCGGGGCAGGCTGAGGCCAACCTCCCTGATTAATCTTTTTTGCTTTTTTTTCTTTTACCTTTTTGAGACAGTCTTATGTGATCCATGACTGGCTTTGAACTTGCTTTGTACACAAAGAGGACTTAACTCCTGATCCTCTCCTGCCTCCATTACACAATTGCTTGGGTAATAGCCATGTACATCCATACCTAAAAGTCATTTCCAGCATTTGGATTTGAGGATCCCATAGCTATCCAAACAGGTCAGTTTAATTTGCTTCTAGCCCTTAGAGTATGATGTGAACCTATCCTAGGCATGGAGGTAACCCGAGTGCATGTTCAAGTCTGTAACTGCACAGTTGTGGCTCAGGCTTTATCCTCAGTGACCCCCAAAGTCCCTCCACATATCTCAAGCACCTGACTGTCTACTTGGTATTAAGCCTGCCTTTGGCTTGTGGTTCTGACAGCCATAACTTTACCCTCATTCAAAGTCTTGGATGCCTGTTCAGCTTGAAGGTTGGGGTACTGGGAAAAGCTGCTTGTGTGGAATGGATGACAGACAATGCAGTTCCTTAGAAGAGAGTCTGGTGATTCAGAAAGTTAACCAGAATTACGAGATGATCCAAGAGCACTCTATCTCCAACTCTACTCCCAAGAGAAGGGAGTATGAGTTCACCTAAAAGCTTGCTCATGCGTACTATAACATCCTTATTCATAACAACCAGAAGGCCATCAGCCAATGGATGCATTCACCAAAAGTTGAACATCCATATACGGGAATGAGGTCCTGATTCATGAGGGAGAAAAAGAACTTGAAAACAACTGTGTTAAATGAAAGGAGTAGCCACGAAACAATGCAAACCAGAGGACGCTATCCTCCCGTGAGATCCTTGGATGTCTACACACTTGGTGAGGGAGCATTAAGAGTTAAAGAATTGTTTTGGGGGTGATGGGATTATTGTACAAATTGAGGGTGCAACTATACAAAAGCCATTGGCTTTTATGTTCAAAAGTATTTTCAATTATAGATTTTAAGTACTGTGAATTTTTGCTCATAAAACTTTATTTTTCTAAGTAATAAAAGAAAAACAATCAGCAATCACTCTGGGAGGTGCAGCCTTGCTGACATATGGTTAAGAAATGAAGGGCAAGCTAGAGTTTAGCCCCTTTGGCCTAGTCTGTGTGCAGTGAACAGCTTAGGAGTTGTTGGTAGCCTGAAGTGGGACATCAGGGTTTCCACCCACATCTGGATTTCTGCTAGAACATCTGACAGAAGAGGGATGGTAGGCCAAATACATTTGCTGAAGCTAATGAAACCCCGTTCATCCCCCAGACAGCCCAGAAGAGCAGAGATGGTTTCTACTCGACAAGGACAATGAGCCCTGTCTCCATGCTCTGTGCATTGTATTGACTCTGGGTCAAGGCTCAAAGTTCTCTCCTGCACACACCCTGCAGCTGCAGTTTGAACTCACCCTTGGGGTCTCTAGCCACACCTCTGCCACACACCCAGTTTATTCATTCTTTCTGATTTAGAACTGCTTACCCTCTGTGCCCCAGCAAGCCCTGGGAACTCCAGCAGCTTCCTCAGACCCTTTCTTGATCATGTTCTCCAAGGTACCCTGTTGTAGTAAATCTCTAACCCCATAAGCCTGTGCAAAAAAAAAAAAAATATCACACAACTCAGTTGCAGCATTAGTAAGCTGCATGCCTAGATTGGGCAGATTTACCACTATATTACTCTATTTCCCAGCTATGCGATCCCTTGCTACTGCGTCTCCTCCATCTTCTGCTCCATCTTCCTTCTACCTCCTCTTCCTCTGTCTTCCTTTGTCTTCCTCCACCTCCTCGATTTCTTTTTCTCCTTCCCCTCTTCCCCCTTTCTAAAACCTCTAACCCCACCTTTCCTTTCCACAGCCCAATTACAAGCTCTAGCCTTTATTTGACCAAGTTAAAATTCGGAGAAAGTTCACATGAAATCACCCGATCCATTCCTCCCTCTCATCAGGGCAACCCCTCTTGAGGAAGCAGAGTTAACATCAAACATAAACAGAACCGGGGCAATCTACAACATTACCCTTCACTTCAAAACCACTCTTCACTCACTGAGGTGGCTCAGTGGTTAAGAGCACTGACTGCACTTCCAGAGGTCCTGAGTTCAATTCCCAGCAACTATACAGTAGCTCACAACCAGCTGTAATGGGGTCTGATGCCCTCTTCTGGTGTGTCTGAAGACAATGCACTCACATACATAAAATAAATAAACACATCTTTAAAAAAAAAACCAAACACTCCTTCCCAACTTGGAGGAACCCTATCTGCCTCCTCTCTGTTCTGAATTGTTTGTTAAACAAAAAAGTATGACATTTCCTGGGTCATGTCCTTGTAAGCCATGTGGTTCTGCCAGAGTCACACAGTTTCTCCAGATTCCCTTTCACTTTCATACAACACAAGAAAGCTCTTGTTGGGTGATAGACTTTTCCCAGAGAGATGCAACATATATATGTCTATTCACCCCTAAATGGTGAGGCCCACAATTTCATCAAAATCCAGTTTGGTAAGCCAATGAGTTTTATTGGGGTTACTTATAGGAGCAGAAATGTCTCAGAGACATTTTGAAGGCTTAAGTTGACTGAAGGGACCTGCTGCAATGGCCCACTCGTCTGCCCCCCTGAGACGAGTTGGTAGGGGGCCTTGGTTCATTTCATAGTGGCCCTTTCTATGGAGCTCCTGAGAGTCCTCTGTTACGATCTAGAATGTAGACATCACATGCTGACACTCAGAAGGTTTCCTTTGCCACACAGGCCATCCCTATTTGCCATGGGCTCCACAAGCACATAAGAAGAGAGAGGTAATGGCCACTGTGCCATCTTGGAGATGAGCTGCCTTAGGCAATGCTGGCCTCTTTCCTTGCCTGAGACCAGATGGGGAGCCACTAAACACTAGCATGGCAGGATTGGAAGTCAGGTCACCCGGCCCAGACTCTGAGGTCAAAACTACTACCTATGTGGTACCCACCATCTTCATGCAAATGACTGCTTAGTCATTTGCTGAGCACTGTCAGGAGGGATCTAGCAGCTACAAGATGCATGGTGGCAGAGCCCCAGTCACTCCCATTTCTTCTGGCTGCTAGTTCATTGATTGTTCTTTCTACCCTAGAGAGAAAAACTACCGTGAAGGAGTCTGGCAAATCCTTTCGCAGAAAAAGGTGGGAGGAATTTTAGAAAACCAATTGGCTTTAGAACTGGGATCAGACTCTAGCATGGATGCCAGGATTCCCTTGATAAGCCCCTTCATTTTGGGGGCCTAACTTCCCAGGTGCTCTAAAGACCTGGTATACACAAAGGGTTCCTTCCATTGCCTTTGTTAGATACCTCTATGGATTCAGACAGAGCCCCTGCCCAACAGTTACCCACACTCAGATGAAGTAAAATACTCATATGTACGATAGCCAGCCAGGAAAATCTGGAAGGCAAGGTGACAGACACTACATTCCCACCAGTCCATCATGGGCACTTGCAGAGAGGCTCCTCTGTAGCTTCTCAGACAAGCTCTCAGAAGGACTTGCGATCTCCATCCCACGAGCAAGGGCTGCTGGGGTTTGGAGCAGCATAGTCTCCCCCAGGCGAGGAAAGATTAATGTTGGGTAGGTGTTCCTGAGCATGGCTGAGGCCTGAGTTTTCTTGGCAGACAGAAGAGATAGCAAGTCACTCCCATGGCAGGATGGAAGCTGAAAGAACCTGTGGGAATGCAGAGAGGTCAGGGTGGGCATGAGGCAATGAGCCAAGGATGACAAGGTTGAGAGACAAGGACAGAACAGGCACAAGGATCAGATGACATGGGTCCTTGTGATCCTTGGGAGTGTGTGGGCTTACCTCTAGGGTTTATATGAGCCCAGTCAGCTGTGTAGCTGCAGGGTCCTTGTTCTACTGTGTGGGAAGTGGGTCACAGAGGGCAATGGCACTGTTAACTTATTTTTGGCCAAGACTGCCAGATGTCCCAGTGTGGGGAGGCTTTATGTATTAGGAAAGGGCAGGAAGGGACATCACCAGGCTGTATCCAAGAACCATCTGCCAGTCTCTGAGCTCACATCCATCCTGCTCCATAGGAACCTCAGATGACTCTCACCAAAAGGCACATTGACTGGTACTCTGGTCTCCCTTCTGGACTCTTCCTCACTCCCCTTGCATGGTAAGGTCAGCCTGGCCCCTCACATTCCCTCACTGTCTCCTTTCCTTTCCAGTCTGCAGGCTTTTCCACCTGAAATCCAGCTTTCCCATGCCCACCCAGGCTTTGTCTGGTGTCTTTCAAATGCCACCTTAGGATCTCATGGGCCCTTAAGCTTGTTTCTCTTACGTTCATCCTAAAAGGTTTTAAAGAGATATGCCTTGAGTTGTGGGGAAGTAAGAACTTAACCATTGTAACCATGCCCTTTACAGGGTAAGCCTGGCATTGCACAACCATCACCTGCTGCCCACTTCTAGAATGTTCCATTCTCCCAAGAAGAGGCTCAGTGATCACATCAAGTCTTTTTAAGGAGGTCTGTATTCATTAGAATACTCTCAGTAAGAGAGACAACCCCAGTCTGAACAGGACTGTTCTAAGATGATGATGTGCTGTTTCATTAAAAGTTTGGGTTAGTTCTAGGCATGGCTGGGTCTGTGCTCACAATAGGAACACCCTGCGTACACTCTTCCATCCTTTGATTTCTGTTTGTTCGAGTGCTGGTGTCTTCAAGCTGGCTTACCCTGCGTTTGGCCAAGTGGCTTTTAGCAGCTCCAGCATCTGCCCACTGAGCAAACCCTCAGAGAAGACAGGATCCCTTACCAAGAACACCAGCATTTCTCAGGACTGGTCCCCTTTGGCTTGGTGTTGATTGTGTGCCAGTCCCTGAACCAATCCTTGGGATCAAAGAAGTGGAACATGCTGATTGGGCCAGATCAGAGTCATGTGTCCTACAGTCTAATGGCTATACAACTTGAACAAAGAGCAGAGTGGTTCTCCATAGCACAAACTGGGTTCTTCCTCAAGGGCAAGGGGACTGGGAATGAGGGGATACAACAGACTGCTCACCACCCTGACACTTGCAAGTGTCCATCCCCCTAGCCTTTTCTTAGTAAATGGCTTCATGTTGGCAGGAATCTCCTTAGCTGTCCTCTCCCCTGCAGCTTTACACTGCCAGCTCCCAAAGCCATTCTGCCAGCATTCCAGGACTCTTCTCTCTCCATACTAGAGAAGCTAGCCCTCATTTGCTCCTTCCCTGGCTCCACATGCCCCACCCCCATCTCCAGAGCTATTGAAGGCCCTGTGAGCATCTCCTTCCTGCCTCCATGGTCCTCCTTCCCAAGCTCTAAGTAATCACCACACCCCAGAGCCTCCCAGGCTATCGAGGCTCTGCTACCCCTCACTTCCCTTCCATCTGTGGACTTCCCTTGCTGACTGTCAGTCCTGACAGACATGATCTGAATTGGGGGGGAGACTTCAGCTCCTTTGGACCAGTCTCAGTAAAACAGCATGTAGAGAACAGTATCCCTCTCAGGCAGGGGTGTGTGGGTACACAGAGGAGCTTCCTGCCATTCCCCAGAGCTCTCTGAGTTCCAGCTGCCACAGAGCTGAACAGTTTCCCCAGGGAACTTGCCATGTGTCCTTGAGGTTGCTCAGAGAGAGAGAGAGAGAGAGAGAGAGAGAGAGAGAGAGAGAG